>JAJSOF020000001.1:11342599-11358051 GCA_025594305.2 Periplaneta americana | reverse complement strand
AACCAGTACGCTGTCGGAAATAGAGTTTTGAGTAACAATCGTGTCCTTTAAGTTAAAAGTCCTGTCGTATTTATTTAAGGGGGTATCAAATTAATTAAGGAGAAAAGAATCGAACTGTCTGCATGGTCTAGCTTCTAAACCCTCCAAGAAATTTATGTACGCTTTCTTTTGACTGTGACGTCATGCTTGCCCATTGTGGAATTTTGACTGTTATTGCGTATTGTACTATTTGTAGCCGTTACCGTGTCCCTAAGTTCCAAGATGTAATAGCACCCTGAGGAATAGGGGCTCATATTTTGCAGTTTTCAGATTCGAGTAGTTTTAAACATGTAAATGAGATAATAATAATAATAATAATAATAATAATAATAATAATAATAATAATAATAATAATAATAATAATACTTACTTACAAATGGCTTTTAAGGAACCCGAAGGTTCATTGCCGCCCTCACATAAACCTCCGCCAGCGGTCCCTATCCTGTGCAAGATTAATCCAGTCTCTACCATCATATCCCACCTCCTCAAATCCATTTTAATATTATCTTCCCATCTACGTCTCGGCCTCCCCAAAGGTCTTTTTCCTCCGGCCTCCCAACTAACACTCTATATGCATTTCTGGATTCGCCCATACGTGCTACATGCCCTGCCCATCTCAAACGTCTGGATTTAATGTTCCTAATTATGTCAGGTGAAGAATACAATGCGTGCAGTTCTGTGTTGTGTAACTTTGTCCATTCTCCTGTAACTTCATCCCGCTTAGCCCCAAATATTTTCCTAAGCACCTTATTCTCAAACACCCTTAACCTATGTTCCTCTCTCAGAGTGAGAGTCCAAGTTTCACAACCATACAGAAGAACCGGTAATATAACTGTTTATAAATAATAATAATAATAATAATAATAATAATAATAATAATAATAACAATATATAATTGATTTCCAAGAAATAGTCTGCCCAGGCATCCTGGGTTGCCAAAAACACAGAATAACACACATATAAGAATAGTAATGATTACAGTAAGATAGATGAGCCAAATTGAAATGTGAACTAGGAGCTCAAATTTAAGAAATAATAAATTTGTACATATATTGTAACAATCACACACTAACGAATAGAAAAGGGGGGGGATTATGATATTCCGTGTAAATGATTTTTCAGAATTGCCACAGACCCTTTAATGGTTGAAGTAATTATTTTTGGAATGATGTCATGGATTCCAAATGTTTTGATAGTGTTTACAGTTGATCGTGGGATGGTGCCCCTCGCTCCGATCACTAAACCATGCACTTCCCAGGTGCCTTCCATCTGATATTTTTCTCGAAAACACGGAATAGTAGGCTCATAAATGTGCTGTTTCTCTTTGTTGACCTCAGATGGTTGGGTCTGGCTCATCTCAAATCTAACAGTTGGGTCCAGTATAAAGCCTTTACTATTAGTCTTGTCTAGAGCCACGATGTCCGCTCTTCTAATTCCGCCGCCTTCAGACGCAACGCAGTGCACCTCTTCATGGAGACCTCAAAGGATCTTTTTCTAAGGGCTTGTGCTATTAGTTTTCGGTTTATGTAGATTAGACAAAAATTCAACTGATAACATGAGAAACTGAATTGTTACGAAATGTACACAATTTAAAATCATACAGTAAGTGACTTGTGTGTCTTTTTGGTAACGCTGTTTATTTTATTTGCATTTGTTTGATTACCCCGGGCCTGAACTGCGCTCTGGTGTGTTTTGTTGAACATCATCTGTGTGCTAACAGCTGATGTTGCTAATGAGTGAGCCGATTTACTGTCTGCAGGGGATCATGAACGATTTCTCTCTTCATATATTTTATTGCTAATCTAAGCGAAAAGTAGAGTACAACATTATGGAAAATCTGACGCAAGACCGTGGAATAAATGAAGAAATAAAACCTTGCCTGTAAGCGGACGAATTTTTTTGTACGACATGACAGATGATGATCCAGCTGACCTGTGACGAATGTTGAAAAAGTTAGAAAATGCTGCTACCTAGTAGAGCACCAACAGAGACTTTCTGGGTTTGTACAGGAACCCGTTAGAAAAAAGTGACAGGAGTGAAAGTTGAAGAGTGTGCAAAAGAAATGAGCGACGAAAAAATTCATAAAAGACTTTAGAGAAACAGATTCATACCGAGTGAGTGCCGGCTATTTACTGTTTGTCTTCGAAAGCCAAGACTTCGGCAGGATTGCGATCATTTTGTTGCCATGTGCCTAGCGTTCGACGAAGAGGCGTGGCAGATCTCAGCATTGTTCCTCTGTGTCCCAAGATCGCGCCACTGCACGTCATGTTTTGTGGACAATTCTCCATACTATATCTAATGTAATATGGATCATAAACGTGTGAACCCTTACTTGCTAATATACTGTATTTAACTGTCTGTTAGCCCTTTTTAAATCGTAATCTTCCTGGAAAATGTGGAATACAGTCAAACTGGATTTTACCTTTATGAAGTGACTTATCAAAATGAATGTAAAATAAAGAACATAAAAAAATTATAAAACACGGACACATAATCTTGAACTCTTCTATTCCTTCGTACCTGTCGTCTCGCTTCACTTACCTTTCTTCCCACCACAATCTGAACACACGCTCTCGCCATGAAACAATACTAACAATACCATCCCATCGCACCTCCTCATACTCATCCCCTTTCACAATAGCCCTGCCAAGACTCTGGAATTCGTTACCTGCTAGCATCAGGGACTGTCGAAATAAAATTCAATTCAAACGCAAACTTACTAGGCACTTGGTCAGTAATTGAGACTCGTTCAGACATGGTTTCTTGTAAATAGTTCTTTTAATCTACCACAAAATATCTCAATATCCGGTAATTTCATCACTATAGAATTTTGTTATTGTAGGTTTAATTTGTAATTTTGTAAATACAAAAATATTCTTTGTTCTTAACTTCTGTGATAAAATGTCTAGCTTTCATTAATCAGGTATTCTTGTCGTACTTTAATTTTTATTGTAATTGTAATTGTAATTGTAAATTTAATATTAATTGTAATCTTATTGTTCATGTTATAGTTGTAATCCCCTGGTAGAGGGGCAGAGAAGGCCTGACGGCCTTATCTCTACCAGGTTAAATAAATAAATCTAATCTAATCTAATAAATATATCTACTTCTCAAAATACTGATTTACTTATAAGCCTAACTGTAGGTAGGTGTGAAGAAAAAAAAAGTATTTACTTAAGGTTTGTATGGTTGTGAAACTTGGACTCTCACTTTGAGAGAGGAACAGAGATTAAGGTTTTTTGAGAATAAGGTGCTTAGGAAAATATTTGGGGCTAAGAGGGATGAAGTTACAGGAGAATGGAGAAAGTTACACAACACAGAACTGTACGCATTGTATTCTTCACCTGACATAATTAGGAACATTAAATCCAGACGTTTGAGATGGGCAGGGCATGTAGCACGTGTGGGCGAATCCAGGAATGCATATAGAGTGTTAGTTGGGAGGCCGGAGGGAAAAAGACCTTTGGGGAGGCCGAGACGTAGATGGGAAGATAATATTAAAATGGATTTGAGGGAGGTGGGATATGATGATAGAGAATGGATTAATCTTGCTCAGAATAGGGACCGATGGCGGGCTTATATGAGGGCGGCAATGAACTTCCGGGTTCCTTAAAAGCCAATAAGTAAGTAAGTATAAAGAATAAAAATAATCATGACGGCGAATAATATTCTATACAGTCTATTTTACTTCTTTACATGTCCGTTGAGGTAACTTCTTTCTATATGTTAGTCCTCTTAATGGAGAGGCACGGACTGCAGATTGCGCTCGCACGTAGACCGCTTGGGTGGGCCCATTGTATTAAGGGAATGATGTGCATATCCTAAGTCCCTACTCCCCTCAGCCTGCAGAATCGCTTGTACCTTTTCATCGCGGTCCCTCAAGCCCGTTGCTACAATGAGGCCAGGAGAAAGCCCACGTTACATAGCACTACCACCAACAACTAATGACCGCACACCACAGGATCCAATAGTTTGGTGGCGACCAGCAGTCGACTGTACATAGGAGCAAGAAACGGAGATGATGAAAAAATAATGAAAGTGTAATTATGGTGAAATGAGTCAGATGTCCAACGCGGAAAGTTACCTAGCTACCCTGCTTCAATTTGTTGGATGAAAACCTCGGAAAACCTCAATCAGGTTGCTTGTCCGAACCAACATTTGAACCCGGGCCCTCTCGTTTTCACGGTCAGGCATGCTAACCGTTCCTCCACAGCGGTGGACATCAAGTTAGGGTTCTGTTTTCAAACCCTGTATCCTTACTTCGTTTTCAACATTTTAGGAGGCTGTCATTTGTTTATTGTGACAATCAAATCTCATTAGGCATTTCCTAGCATTGCTGACAAAGTTACTGAATAATTTCAAAGGCATATTGGTCCGTTAAGTACAATATCAATTAATAGAAAAGTTTAATTCAGTCAATACTTAACAATGAGAAATACATTAAAATTTATGTTGTACCAAAAAGTAACATTACATATATTTTGACGACAAACGTTTTCGCCAATTATATTGGCATCTTCAGGTCGAGTAGAACATGTTAACAAAATGAACACTTGGTCTTAACTAGTTAAAACAACGTTAAAATTATGATATAAATTAAAACAGATGATAAAATTGAGTGAAGCAGCCACCAGGTTGTATGTAGAAACGATGTATTATAAGAAGCATGTATGACGATCAATAATAATCACAATTACATGAATGCTGCAGAAGAATTATACATTACCACCCCTCTAATAGCAACAATAACCCTCTTCTTAATGAACAATACCCAAATTCAAATAACCCGCTATTTAAAATCATACAGAAGTAATTTCCGATCATCTACTAGTCTTGCCTGGTATGCAGTTTTCTTTGTAAGCTACTTCCTAGTTATTAGTTATTTAGTTATTTATTTATTTAACCTGGTAGAGATAAGGCCGTCAGGCCTTCTCTGCCCCTCTACCAGGAGATTCCAACTACAATATCAACAATAAAATTACAATTAAGTTAGTATTAAATTTACAATTACAATTACAAATAATATTACAATTAGTATTAAATTTACAATTACAATAAAATCAAAGTACGAAAAGATTACCTGAATAATTAAAGCTAGATAATTTATCATAGAGAAACAAAGAATATTTTATATTTACTGAATTACAAATTAAATCTAGAATAATAAAATTGTATAGTGATGAAATTACTGAATATTGAAATATTTTGTGATAGATTAAAGAAACTATTTACAAGTAATCAATTACTGACCAAGAGCCTAGTAAGTTTTCGTTTGAATTCAATTTTATTTCGACAGTCCCTGATGCTAGCAGGTAGCGAATTCCAGAGTCATGGCAGGGCTATTGTGAAAGAAGATGAGTATGAGGAGGTGCGATGGGATGGTATTGTTAGTATTGTTTCATGACGAGAGCGTGTGTTCAGATTATGGTGGGAAGAAAGGTAAGTGAAGCGAGACGACAGGTACGAAGGAATAGAAGAGTTCAAGATTTCGAAGAGAAAGAGAAGTGAATGTAAATTTCTTTTCTTATCTAGTTTAAGCCAACCTATTGCTTCCAGGGATGGGGTAATATGATCATATTTACGAACATTGCTTACAAAACGTACACACAAATTATGAGCACGTTGAAGTTTCATTTTGTTGTCGCTGGAGAGGTCAGTCAGTAAAATGTCCGCATAGTCAAAATAGGGAAATGCAAGTGTCTGCACAAGGGACTTTTTTAAGCAAGAGGGGAGATGAACATTTATCCTTTTTAGCACATGGATAATAGAATATACTTTTCTGCAGGTTTCTGTGATTTGCATGTCCCAGTTGAGATTATTATCCATGTGAATGCCAAGATTTTTTACTGAAGAACTGAAAGGGATATGCACTGTACTTACTTTAACAGGGGAAATGTCGAGGTGTTTTACAGATGTAAAGATCAGTCGTGCTGCCGCTCTCGTGAACTCCAGCCAACTCTTTCAACTTCTCGTAAGTAACGTTCTATAAGATCTTAAATAATATTTACAAACAATTTTGTTCATACCATCCTTTGCTAATTACAGGGCTTTATCCAGCCATCCATACTCGGCAACACGACCGCCCTATTCGTAGCATCTTTAATCTGATTCCGAAACTGTCACCGCAATACTAGAAGAGGTCTTGCCGTCCCCCTCGTCGTACATGCTTCTTATAATACATCGTTTCTACATACAACCTGGTGGCTGCTTCACTCAATTTTATCATCTGCTTTAATTTATATCATAAATTTAACGTTGTTTAAACTAGTTAAGACCAAGTGTTCATTTTGTTAACATATTCTACTCGACCTGAAGATGCCAATATAATTGGCGAAAACGTTTGTCGTCAAAATATATGTAATGTTATTTTTTGGTATAACATAAATTTTAATGAATAATTTCGAGGGAAAAATTGTTCCGGAGCCGGGTATCGAACCCGGGATCTTTGGTTTAACGTACCAACGCTCTACCACTGAGCTACTCGGGAACTCTAACCGACACGGATCCAATTTTTCCCTCTATATCCACAGACCTCAAAGTGGGCTGACAACCGTCAAGCAACCAACTTCGAGTGCACACTAACTCCGTGTGACTTAAATTGTGGTTTTCCGTTAACGAACAGTAACGTGTATTATGCAAAGGCTGACAACCGTCAAGCAACCAACTTCGAGTGCACACTAACTCCGTGTGACTTGAATTGTGGTTTTCCGTTAACGAACAGTAACGTGTATTATGCATAACACACGTAACTGTTCGTTAACAGAAAACCACAATTTAAGTCACACGGAGTTAGTGTGCACTCGAAGTTGGTTGCTTGACGGTTGTCAGCCCACTTTGAGGTCTGTGGAAATAGAGGGAAAAATTGGATCGGTGTCGGTTAGAGTTCCCGAGTAGTTCAGTGGTAGAGCGTTGGTACGTTAAACCAAAGATCCCGGGTTCGATACCCGGCTCCGGAACAATTTTTCCCTCGAAATTATTCAAATCAACTTTACAGGGAGTTATACCTGAAATCTTGATTTGCATAAATTTTAATGTATTTCTCACTGTTAAGTATTGACTGAATTAAACTTTTCTATTAATTAAAGTTGCTGAAGATTCAGTGTTCCCTTGATCTGCTCCTCCACCTATTATTTTTTATTCAGATGCATCAGTTGCTAGCTTTCCTGCTGACATTTGTTGTACGATGTAAACTTCACATGTTACAATTCCACTATCACAGTCTTCATAATCTTCATATAACATAGGCCTGCCAGCTTTTAGTTATTGATCCCTTTTATCTTCTGTCATGTTAAATTATATCGCACTTTCAACCCTGAGAGACCCACTGCCATCCACAATAAATCCACATTTATGTAAACAGAGTAGTCGGTAATTGGCCATCAGAAGCTTAGTCTGAAAGTAAAATGAAGAAAAATTTATCATTGCTCTTATCTTAGTTTCGGTGGGACTTTTAAAATCGAACGTAGAAACAAGATCCAGGTTTTACTGTAGCCTCTATTTATTGCATTATACGCTCGGTTCTTACCAGCTCTGAACAAATATTAATAATAATAATAATAATAATCCGTGGCGCTACAGCCCGTGAAGGGCCTAGACCGACCAGCCGGCTGCTGGCCTCACGCCCACATGCCGAAGCAGAGGTGGACGATCATCCAACCAGAATGGAGGTATCGTGTGGTTAGCACGATGATCCTCCCAGCCGTTATAGCTGGTATTCGCAACCGGATTTCGCTACCTATCGTAGCTCCCCAAGTGCATCACGATGCTGGGTGGGCACCGGTCCCATACACTGGCCGAAATGTCTTGAGAAAATTTCTTCCCCCATGAGGACTCGAACCAGCGCGCATTCCGTAACGCGAGTCCTAGGTGAACAAATATTAAACATAATAAAAGGATGCACATCTGTTCTCATGAACTTTGAGCATGGCTAAAGACAAAGGGAACGTCTAATTTTTGTGGACCGTAGAATTCTGGGCCACTGCAGCCCATGGTTTCAGCCAGTCGTCTTCTGGGACCCAATAATGTGATGCAAGTTTGTCTTCACGAGGACTGGAGTTCGACATTAGGGCGTTTGCAGGAATAATACTTCAGTTGAATAAATCGGAGAATGACTTCCTTTCTTTCCTAAACTTGAAAATAAGGACTTCTTTCACCCACACGTCACAACATTTCATAAGTATGCAACTCGAAGCGCTCATATCGGTAGACCCAGTGGTGTACAGCGTTACAGGCTAGCTCCGTTGTAGGCTATATCCATCCTAAAAATTCAGGCACAGAGATTTTTTTGTTTTCAACTCAGCCTTCAATAAACAGGGGCGCTGGCCTTCTATGCCCAAGGTTGCGGGTTCGATCCCGGGCCAGGTCGATGGCATTTAAGTGTGCTTAAATGCGACAGGCTCATGTCAGTAGATTTACTGGCATGTAAAAGAACTCCTGCGGGACAAAATTCCGGCACATCCGGCGACGCTGATGTAACCTCTGCAGTTGCGAGCGTCGTTAAATAAAACTTAACATAACATAAACAAGGGCAGACCCGTACTTCAGACATAGCATTTTATATATGAGGCCTCGCTGTCCTCATTGAATAATCATGCTCAGCGCGCAAAGCTGAGAGATCCTGGGTACGATTTCCGGTGCTGGAACGAGTTTTTCTCCAAAAATAGGTATAGTATTTTATGTCGCGAGTGTACATTTCACACCCTTACATACTTACTTACTTACAAATGCCTTTTAAGGAACCCGCAGGTTCATTGCCGCCCTCACATAAGCCCGCCATTGGTCCCTATCCTGTGCAAGAATAATCCAGTCTCTATCATCATATCCCACCTCCCTCAAATCCATTTTAATATTATCTTACACTCTTACATACCTAATAGCAAATTACTTGTCGTTTTTAAGTCCCTTTATGCTACTTATTTTTCTGGCACACGAAATAACTGCGAATTTGGTTTCCAGCTACTCGCCAGCCTGTTTAGTTGCCCCTATTTCTCCGCACACATTAAACTGTTAATGAACTACAAACCCTAGCCACGATTTGCTGCAATAGGCATTATGTTATGCTTTTGTTACTCTGTCTAGGATATTTTTCATGTATTTTTTAATTTCCTCACCAGGATTATCGCAAAATACGTGTGCAATAACTAGAGTTTTGGAGTATTTTCGACAAAGACTGAACATAATTCTATAGAAACCTGAACAGAATATATTTTAATATAATTTCTTTATGTAAATTATATTTTGCGCCGCTTTATCCACGAGCCGCTACTGCGCATAATATAATAACAGTATTGCCGCAAAGAATATATTTCATACTAGAGGTATATGGCATTTGTTAGTAACTCGGGGTGCGTTGGTGTAAAAGTCTCTTATTATGCTAGCACATGTGCTCCGGCAGTTCACAAATCAAGATAAATGTAAAGTAACGTTTAATCTCACGCGACCGTGTAGAGCGGCCTCTGTAACTGGATTGTTGTAAGCAGAACATTCTGTCACTTACACATACTTTGGCATTTGTTAATCAAGTCAGAAATATGTGTACTAAAATAACAAATTAATTAGGCCTATAATAACACAAACATAACTTTACAGCAAACGTATATACGCTTTGAAATAATGGTAATAGACTATTTCACAATTATTTTTAGCAGTTCTTACGGCATATTGTTGTTGTTAGTCAATTCTCCGAAGACAGGTCTGAACCTCACAACATGGCACCATTTATGAGGCAACTAGGCCTCTATTGCATACTCGCCGATTAGCCATTACGGCAGCCGTGACGAGAATGCGACCGGTGAGACATTGTGGCTCACAGTGATAGCTGTGCATTTCTCTTGCTTCTAACTTCCTCCAACCCCCACCCTCTCACTCACTGGAGTCAAACTCCGTTCCATTTGTATTTGTCTCTGACCTGCGAGTGGCATATGTCTCTCTCGAAACCATGTACCTCTACAAAAACGAAAGTTTCAAATAGGATGGAAGGACGCATTTTTTTGCTGTCAATATGGTGAGAATATTAAATGTATGATTTGTTCACAAGTATTACGAGGAAAACGGTTGTATAACATAAAACAGCATTATACTACATGTTACTCATGAAACATTGAAAGTTAATAATAATAATAATATCATCATCTCTGTACGTCGACCCTTTTTCAGCAGATGTACGAATAATGCGGTTAGCTCTTCAATTTCAACTCACAGATTTACTATGTGATGTCAAATGAAAGCTAGATGTAAGGACTTGACAAATGTTGAACTTTCAAATCTTTGCCAAAAATAAATATCCGAGCTTCGTTCTTTCGCTTGCTCTGTTGAAGCCATGTTCGCTACAACTTACGTTTGTGAAAAATTATTTTCAACAATTAAGATAGTAAAAACCAAATTTAGATCACGACTGACAGACAAATACCTTCGTGATCAACTACGACTGGCAGTAAGTGACATAATTCCTGATTTTGAAACTTTGTCGCAGAGACATTCTGAAGACAGTTAATTTTAGGTTGTGATATTGTTCATTTATTGTTCATTTGTTTCTTCGTTACATGTACTAAACATTAGTTTGTAGCCTTCTACTGTATAAAATTATATTTAAGTGCTTGACGCAAGGAAAATGAAAATCCGTTAATAAGTCAGACAGTTGCTTCACTTCCCCTTCGGGTGTCCGCCTTCCTCCATAGGTGCTATGCACGTTGCAGGTTACACAGTGGCTCGGCGCACGATTTCATTTTCGCCACCGCTGCATTGCGGTATGTATGAAGCCTTAAAGCAATATTCGGAGATCTATCAGATGCGATTCACATTGTGTTAAAGTATACATTGAAATACTTCCGAACAAAACAGCAAGTAGATTTAAATTAGGGTTGGGCAGATAATGAAAATAACATTCAGGCAATAACACCGTTATGCAAAATGTTGGCACAGTGCAGACGTTTTTTATTAATTTAAATTACTTACCAGTTAGTCAGCGATTAAATTATATATTGACATGGCTTCAATAAAATAGCAATTTGGATTAATTGATACATTTAAACGCGCCTGAATACAGCAGCAAGTTGATTAAATTATTATACATTGTGAAATATCGATTTGAAACGTGTCTGATTAAGGTAATCCTTATATTAAGTAACATTTTGAAATGTGGCGGATTAGGAAGAGTTTTGTTAAATTATATTTTGAAATGGAACTATAAAAAATTGGAGATTTATCCTTCGAAGAAGTGGAAAAATTCAAATATCTTGGAGCAACAATAACAAATATAAATGACAGTCGAGAGGAAATTAAACGCAGAATAAATATGGGAAATGCCTGTTATTATTCGGTTGAGAAGCTTTTGTCATCTAGTCTGCTGTCAAAAAATCTGAAAGTTAGAATTTATAAAACAGTTATATTACCGGTTGTTCTTTATGGTTGTGAAACTTGGACTCTCACTTTGAGAGAGGAACAGAGATTAAGGGTGTTTGAGAATAAGGTTCTAAGGGAAAATATTTGGAGCTAAGAGGGATGAAGTTACAGGAGACTGGAGAAAGTTACACAACGCAGAGCTGCACGCATTGTATTCTTCACCTGACATAATTAGGAACATTAAATCCAGGCGTTTGAAATGGGCAGGGCATGTAGCACGTATGGGCGAATCCAGAAATGCACATAAAGTGTTGGGAGGCCTGCGGGAAAAAGACCTTTAGGGAGGCCGAGACGTAGATGGGAGGATAATATTAAAATGGATTTGAGGGAGGTGGGATATGATGGTAGAAACTGGATTAATCTTGCTCAGGATAGGGACCAATGGCGGGCTTATGTGAGGGCGGCAATGAACCTTCGGGCTTCTTAAAAGCCAGTAAGTAAGTATATTTTGAAATGCTTCTGATTATAATAGCGATATTTATGAAATTACATTTTGAAATATTCTCATGAAATTAGTATTGTTAAGTTTAACATTGATAAACGCTTGGTTAAAATTAGAAGTTTTTAAATTATGTTTTGAAATTCATCTGAATTGTTCTTAAATTATAATTTGTTTGAATATTTTTCATAGGAGTAACAATTTTGTTAAATAAATTTGTACATTGAAATACATCTGAATGAAGTAACCGCGATTTTTTTTTTCAGATTATTTTGCAGTTTTCAGTGATTAAAACAATATTTTAAGAAGTTATATCTTGTAATAGTCCCGCGTCGTGGCGTCGTGGTCTAAGGCATCCCGCCTAGGACTCGCGGTATGGAATGCGCGCTGGTTCGAGTCCTCATGGGGGGAAGAAATTTTCTCATGAAATTTCGGCCAGTGTATGGGACCGGTGCCCACCCAGCATCGTGATGCACTTGGGGAGCTACGATAGGTAGCGAAATCCGTTTACGCAAGCCAGCTATAACGGCTGGGGGATCTTCGTGCTAACCACACGATACCTCCATTCTGGTTGGATGATCGTCCACCACTGCTCCGCATGTTGCCGTGAGGCCAGCAGCCGGCTGGTCGGTTGGTCGGTCTTGGCCCTTCGTGGGCTGTAGCGCCACGGATTATTATTATATTTTGTAATATATTTTATAAAAAATAAGCTTTTAAATTATTGAATAGATCTCATTCAAGTAACAGTCGTATCAGATCATATTTTGAAATAGATCTAACAATTATTTAACTCTTTTTCCCTAATTTTAATATTTACAAGAAACAGTCGAGAAATTTAGCCTGCTAAATTGAGTAAAAGAGAGAAGCCAGGCCAAGTACGAAAAGCGTATAAAAACAATCATGGCTTTGATGATCGGAGCCGCCGTATTGTCCTCTTCTTGGGTAGCGTTTACGTTCTATTCTATTTTCAAACTGATGATCTTGCACGCTTCACATCGCAGCATGATGTCATAGTAAACAGTGCAATGAGTTGAGAAAGGAAAGTTTGTTTGCTAAATATGAGCCCGCTGTTAAGAAAGGATAGCACGGAGTGATGGGAGTCAGGCCCCGAACAGTGCAACATTCCACATCGGTACGAGGAGTTGAGATGGTAACATTGTGAACATTAATATTGAAATAAGCGCAGAATTCTATTTTACTAGTGGCTTCTGCAGCAAATGCTGCAAACTAAGTTCATTAGACATTCAAATAAACATTTTTCAGATTTATTTTCAACGAAGAATACCAGATATTTTGAAAGTTATTTGCTTCCATAATAATGAAACATACTCCCTCTGAATGTTTTTTTATACCAAATACTGTTTCTTGAACCTATCCACCTTCAGTTTTTTAGTTTGAACGCGAAAACGCAAGTAACAATGTCAGGACGATCAGTGGGTTTTTTATGTGGGAGTAAAGCAATAGCTATTTCAGGTCATTGTTGATTTTAGGTGAAAGTTAAAAAAAATGTCAGGTTTGCTATGCTTTCGAACAATAGACATAGCATCTTGGTATAGCTGCTGTATGTAGAGCTTGAAATGTAGAGGGTAAAATCATTTTATCCTGCTAAGAGATCTTGCTGAAATGATCGGGAGACTACATAATTTTGTAGGCTTCTTATTTTATCAGTAAGTAATATCTTTTGGTCTTTCCTTAGGAACTGTAATTTTTGTGCTTTCTCGAGCCAATATTGAAGAGAATGACGCATATAAGTTCTACACCACACTGCCATTAAGTATATGAAAAAGACCCAACCCCACTTAATTAATAACTATAAAAGATTTGATTTTTAATAACAATATTATCTTACATAAGTTTTGTAGTTATATAGCCGCCACTCAGTAAATTATAGAAATGAAGATCTAATTTAAGATATTCTCTACATCTACTTACATAACCCCAAAACGTTTCACTTTCATATCATGAATTTAGCATTAATATGTATAATTAATGAAAAATAGTCGCATCATGGCATTAACTATAATAATATTTCATTTCTAATGGTAATAATGTCATCAAACCACCTCAAGTTTAGTAGATTTTAATATCCAACACACAGCTGTACTCAGAAAATTACACACCGCAGAATGAGACCTGTAAATTACTTTTAGTAGGCCTAAGTCTTGAAGTTTTTAATAACCAATAGCGTTTCAGCCCTAAATATGTCAGCAATCCTGTAGGTCATGGCCTTAGTGTAATAGTCTTTGTTTATTGTAGTGTGTGTTTTGTTTTATTCTGAAATGCAATTAATTAGTTCTCAAAACTAACGAAAGATGGATTTTGGAAAATAGGAAAATGATGTAGAAAAATTTACATTTCACTGAAAACTACTATTTTTACTGAAAAAACTTTGGGTTTCAAGCTTCAAAATGAGGGGTCATTTATTAAAATCCGTTCAGCCGTTTTCCCGTAATTTCCATTACCAGTTCAAAATTTTTATATATATATATATATATATATATATATATATATATATATATATATATAGATTTGTTACAATTAGCTGACGTTGAAGTGTAGATTAATTTGTAAGCCACTCTGCGGTCGGGAAACTTTCGGTAATGAGAGACAAATGAAGGGGACTATTAAAGGCGAAATGGATATCGCATCATGTTAAGATAGCAAGGAAATGTAAATCTGCAGTACTGTACAAATGAAATTAAATACAGCAGCCCACATTTTGCTGTGTATCCCATCAACTTCAATCCAGACATTTGAAACGTTTAAGACAGATAAATGAAACTTCGGTTAACATAACCTTACCTACTTACTGTTTTTTTTTTTTTACTGTTGCTCCAAGATATCTAAATTTTTCCACCTCTTCAAAGGATAAATTTTCAATTTTTAGATATATGTTCTGGTAACGTGACATAACCATATACTTTTTCTTTTCGGTAGGCCTACTGCATAAATACACAACAACCAAATTTCTTGGCTTAAAAATAGATAATGTATTAAATTGGAAAAATCATATTAAAGAAATTACCCCAAACTAAATTCAGCTTGTTTTGCTATTAGATCTATTCAAAAGATAGTAAATATCAATACCTTAAAAACAATATACTTTGCATACTTTCACTCGGTAATGAGTTTTGGAATAATATTCTGGGGAAATTCCACAGATTGTAACAATATATTTCTATTACAAAAAAGAGTAATTAGAATAATAGTAGGTGCCAAATCTAGGGAATCGTGTAGGACTATTTACAAAAAACTACAAATAATGCCCATGGCTTGTCAGTATATCTTTTCATTAATAGTCTTCCTCGTATGTAATCGTGAAAACTTTGTAACTAATTCAACAGTTCATAGCATAAATACACGTCAAAAAAATGAACTTCATACTCCATCGGCAAGTCTATCGTGTTATAAAAATGAGTGCGTTATATGGCAGTAAAAATTTTAATAGCCTCCCTATCGATATAAAAATGAAACTCAAAACATAAAATTATTTAGGGCCAAATTAAAGAAGTACCTAATTTCTCACGCCTTCAATTCTGTAGGTGAATTCATGACATTGAATAACGCTTCATGA
>JAJSOF020000001.1:11268305-11342499 GCA_025594305.2 Periplaneta americana | reverse complement strand
CGTGTTTCACATTTTTTGTACGACAGCATTATAAAACAATTAATAAATAACATCAGATCTGTAATGATGGGTAGTTTGATATTATGGCCTATGAAGAAAGAAGTTGCTATGACAATAGTGGTGTATTAAATAATATAGCACGGCAAATGTTTCATAATATTTATTGACTTTATGGCCTTTATGCCGTCGTGACGTTTTAGTTGCCATGGTAATATTTTAAGTCTCTGGTACAATAGTATGATTTTTATGCGCAATTTTCACTAACGATAAAGATTGTTTATAATGCTGGAGTACAACAACGTTTTTTGTGTTGTAGGCATATTGTAACCAGTATTGAGTCCAGCCAATGTAAGATCTTTTTATTTTATTTCATTTTTTTCTCTTTAGTAATAATAATTGAGTTAGGTACCTACTTTCTGTATTCAGGTAAGCATATGATGATGCTGGAAAACTGTTTAATTATGTACAGAGAGAATATTATCGAAATGGTAGCCGTCCAAATCTTGGATTTAAAATATCAGCATCCTAATCAATTCAAATGAACAAAAAAGAAAATGTAAATTAATGTTTAAAAAATACATAATGAAATTTTAAAAAAGAATATTCTGCGAAAGATTTGGTATTCAAAACGATAAAAATTTATTGAAAATAAATAAATAGGCCTACATTGAATATTATAAAGATGAATAGAGATGATGATAGATGATGTTCAATGAAGATTTTAAAGTGGTTGATGCAATTGTCTGAAGAGTCTTATCAGGAACCTTTAATTTCTGAGGATCTCCAATGTAAATTTGGGTATTGTTCCTCGCGCACCAAACATAAGTCCAATGACATTCAAATCTTGAATATTATATTTATGACTGAGATCATCACAGCATGGAAGGTAAATAGCGCGTTTCTCTTCATGTACCTGCTTTGGTTGATCTTCATTAATTTCGAACCTTACAGTGGTTTCAAAAATGAGACCAGTTATTTTTTTTATCTCGGTCAATTATTATAATGTCAGCACGCCGTGTAGATCCTTCCATTGAACTTCCTCACATACTTCGTATTCACCATGTTCCCTTAATCTGTTAGCAGTTATTGAGCGGACTGTGTTATGTCTGTCAATTCGCAGTAATTCGCCCTGAGGGTAGAAACGTACATATTTGGTAGTGTATTAAATGTAGACAGAACTTTTAATCTTTAAAACTAAGTTTTTAAATAACTGTGTAAATCTGTTCAAATAGTTTGGAACGAAAATATTTTAGCTTGGAACATTTATTTAATATTTTCTGAATTTCCAAAATACAGTTCATATTCTGGCAAAGTTTTCTCTATAGTCTGTCTGTCTCTATATTATAAGTTAGCTCAATTTAGATGGGGACAGAAGCGACAGATGTTGGTAAATAGTGGATGAGTGTAAGGGACAGAGGAGGGTACAATAATGAGTGCATGTAGGCAAGAGTATGAATCTAAATTACAAGAGCGTCTACAAAAGGTATATCTATATTTAATGTAACTCTGGCACAGGTTACAAAATTGTGAGGTCCGCATTACATGGAGGTAAATGTTGACGTCAAATATATATCGTATTATAACTTTTAATTAGGTTTAGTTATGTTTATATAGGACATCTCCAGCTATATACTGCTGTGAATTTGTGAGTGCTGATGTTAACGCATTAATGAAATCCCAACTTTGTGTACATCCCTGGCTGTAGTTCATGCCGCTATGTTTCTCGAAAAAGCGATGATCTTCGCCGATATGGTGCATATCCCGTCTGGTGAAGGCCTTATCCCGTCTGGTAGAGTCGTTACGACAGTAATACACTGGAATAGATTCAAAAACGGGCTCTCAAGTGTTGTCGGAAAAATTCACCATTAAAATGGGACACTCTCACGGACAGGAGAACGCGAATTCGATTATGCGCACTGCTCAAAACATACAGAGGTGAGCCTGCCTGGAGAGAAATAAAAAATAGGTTGCAGCCGCCATATTACTCTTCAAGGAACGACCACTCATATAAATTGAGGGAAAGAAGACAGAGGACGGACACTGGAAAGTTTTCTTTTCTCAATCGTACTATCAGGGACTGGAATGCTTTACCTGCAGACTTACTAAAGGCTTTACCAATAACCAAAAATGTATTTAAAAATAGGCTTAAGGACTTTAGTAATGGACGGTAATTATACACAGTATTTAAAGGGTGTAAACGATATTTTGTTATTGAAGTGTTGTATCAGTGAAGAATTATGTTGTGTCAGTGAAGTGTGTTGTGTAAGTGAAACGTGTTCCTGTCCGTGAAGTTTTATAGTTTATAGTGGCAGTGCAAAGTATTTGAACAGTGAAATGTTTTTTAAGTGTTAGTGAAATCAGGATAGAATCAGTGAAATGTGTCGTAGTTCCAGTACAGTGAGTGAGTTGACATCGAAATGAGTGTAGTGTTGAAAGGTACTTGTGCAGGTATGAACATATCATACTCGTGGGTTTTAGTTCGAACTTAGGTTTAAGTTACAAATTAGATTTATTTTAAATGTTATTTTAAGTGATCGTGCTTCATTTAATTTAGGATGTTCCCTTTTATTATTATTATTATTATTATTATTATTATTATTATTATTATTATTATTATTATTATTATTATTGTATTGGTTATCCTGATTAATAAGTCTCTACCATTATTGTTAGTTTATTATATTATTATTATTAATTATTATTATTATTAATTATTAGTATTATTATTAATTGTATTTTTAATTAATAAGTTTATTATTATCATTATTGACTGTAATTAGTTACCACTGCCACCGGGTATATACCCATTGCAGTGTGAATAAATACATACATAGTTTAAATTGACATTGTCTACCTTTATCATCAAGAAACATAAATCACGGCTGCCTTGAAATAGAGTAATATTTAGGTCCTTTTTCTGCCTTGTGGGAGAGAAGCAATCTGTCTTGGATAATGAATTGCAGTGTCAGCTGATTGTACAGAGTGGATCAAATGTCCAGGACCGCCTCCTCGTTATATCTGCGATACTGTGTGGCAGGTATGTTCCCATTTATTATAAGAGCAAAGCATTAATTACGTACATAATTATAACACTCCCCGTCTTGAAAGCCGTTGTATTGGATAAAACTTTCGAACTTCGGTTAAGAAACTTTTGTCATCTAGTCTGCTGTCAAAAAATCTGAAAGTCAGAATTTGTAAAACAGTTGTATTACCGGTTGTTCTGTATGGTTGTGAAACTTGGACTCTCACTTTGAGAGAGGGTGTTTGAGAATAAGGTTCTTAGAAAAGTATTTGGGGCTAAGAGGGATGAAAATACAGAAGAATGGAGAAAGTTACACAACGCAGAACTGCACGCATTGTATTCTTCACCTGACATAATTAGGAACATTAAATTCAGACGTTTGAGATGGGGAGGGCATGTAGCACGTATGGGCAAACTCAGAAAAGCATATAGTGTTAGTTGGGAGGCCGGAGGAAAAAAGACCTTTGGGGAGGCCGAGACGTAGATGGGAGGATAATATTAAAATGGATTTGAGGGAGGTGGGATATGATGGTAGGAACTGGATTAATCTTGCGCAGGATAGGGACCGATGGCGGGCTTGTGTGAGGGCGGCAATGAACCTCCGGGTTCCTTAAAAGCCATTTGTAAGTTGTTGTAATAGGAATTTTAGAATGTTTCACTTGTTCGTATCAAATTTCTGCATATTTACATTACAAAAATAAATTCTTTCAATAATTTATATCATAATGCACTGCTCTCTTAACTTCACTGAGGATATTGGCAATTAAATCAATGGCTTTCCAAGAATACGCTGTGATATATTTCGAATAAAATTATTTTCATTTTTGATATTCTCTCTTAAATATAATTGACTTGTTTCATTTGTGTTATAATGAAATGAGAACGTCTATAGGCACCTAAGGGCTTGCCCATTGTCAGTAAATGTAAATGTAATTATTTTGCTAATAACTGTAACATAAAATATAATTTATATACAGATAAACCTTTAACACACCCCTGAAAGAGTAGAACTCGTGCTCAGGGGCGGATTCTTGAATTTAAATTAAGAAGTATATAATATAATTTGTTTTATGTCTACTACACAATAAAAATATAATACATTTATATTTAAAATTTTTCATTATTTATAAAATCCATACATAACTTTTTAAATCTAATACTAGAAAAATTAGAATTGAGAAGATTAGGATATTTAAATATTCTGGGCCTAAATTACTGCTATGATTAAATACTGTAGCAGTGTTGCTTTGTGTGAAGTTTTGTTTCTTATTAATTGGACTGTAGTAATCAATGGATCATATTATGCGGAGACAAAGAGGAAGGCAGAAAACAGAAAGGATTGGAGAACGCTGGGTTTGCAATGAAAGACCTGCCCTTGGGCAGAACACTATGAATGAATGTAGCATCCTAGTCATGTTCTGTATTAAATGTGAGTTTGTACACATGTCAGTAGTGTGACAAAATTTGGAACATTTAGTGTTTTGTTTCTGAACTAAAAATATTATAATTAATTATGAATAGTGATTAATTCTTCCTCTTAAATAATGAAATAGTCTGTCCGGACATATATAATATCGACAGTGCGTTTCTTTATCTAAGTATGGTATTAAATGACATTTACGTTTCTCTATCGACATCAATAAACGTAACCATGTCAAAATATGAAGAATCGTCGAGTAGATGAAAGAAACGACTGAAGTTCCAGCGATGTGGCTTTGCTGTTATTTTTTAAATTACAGTTCAAAGCATTACAATGAGATACAAAATTTTCAAAACTAATTTGCAGTTAATGAGTACATACCACCACACATACTAGTCTACATTCTTCAAGTTAAATTAAGTTTGATAGAGGAGCATTTTCAGGTAACAGTGTGTAAATATTTTTGACACTTTCTCATGGACAAGCCACTAACATGGAGTATGAGAAGTGTAACAAGTCGGTTCCAGACTTTTGGTTCACACTGTATTAGAGTAACGGCCCTGTAGAACATTGGTTCATTAGTTTTGGAATTCAGTCCACCGCAGTGCAGTAACGGCGTGAAAAGAGGGGTCCGGGTTCAAATTCTGGTTGGGACAAATTACCTGGCTGAGTTTTTTTCGGGGTTTTCCCTCAACCCACAAAGAGCAAATGCTGGGCAACTTTCGGCTATGGACCCTGGACTCATCTCGAATTATCACCTTCATCTCATTCAGATGTCAGATAACCATCCCAGTTGATAAAGCGTCGTAAAAAAACCAAGTTTAAAAATAAAAACAAAAATCAGTTATTCTACGGTAGAAATGGTCGTAGATTTTGTAGTATTGGTCAGAAGAGAACTTCAATGCACGTATAGGAATCGAAGCATTTTTTTCCCTTTAATTAAGGGTTACGGAATCATATAAAGCCAACGAAATGTCATCGTAGGATACCAAATATGACCGTAAGCTGGACATGACATTATAAAATTGGTGTAAATGTAATATGGGCGTATGTGTAATATATCAAATAGATATTACGAATTTGTATTGCTGCTCTTTATCACTACCAATAATTATGTTCCTACCTCTGATTGAGGTTGTGGCTGATAAATGTGCATCTATTATCAGACAGTAGAGCGAGAGGGGACACAGATTTAGCTCATTCTCCACTTTGAACACGAATGGGCTTCTGTAATTCTTAAATGGACCGCGCGGTACCAATAAAACATTGGTTCCCAACCCAAACGGCGGAGTTAAGGGGAGAGGATGGTATTTTTTAAAACCTTTTTCCTATTTGGTGTAAAATATTAATTTTTTGTTTGTAGAGAGCTCATAGCTATGGCAACTCAACCAAATATAATTATTTTGAAAAAAAATTATTTGGAGGCCCAAATTTGAAAAAAAATATATATATATACCCAATGCAGGATTGTACTAAAACCGATATATCTAAACCGTTTTTAAAGATAGATTCAAACAGTTTTTTGTAATGTACTTGCAAAAGCATGTTCTACAAACTGACTGTAACATAATTTTGATATTAGTCCCTAAGTTTGTAAAATAAACAATTAAAATTTAATAATTTTCTGATTTCCTTTCTCGCAAACAAACGCACGTATTTTTAAAATGAAATCAATTAATTCTGTTACAGAGAAAAGTTTCCTAATAGTCTAAAGAATGTGTGTTCTAAATTTCATGCATGTATCTTTAATTGTTCAGAAATTATATTCATTTTTGTCTGGCAATGTAGCAAAAAAATGAAGTTACTGGAAACCGATAAAAGCGGGCGTGTGATTTACAAATCCATAGGGCAGGAAGTTTAAAAATGACGTCTCAGCATCCGATAAGGGCACAAATACCCACGAAATGTTATGCAATGCATTCCACACATATCAAAGGGTATTTAATTTTTTTTTGAAAATGTAATTTACCGGAAACAACAATAAAAGTGGGAGAGTGATTTAAAAATCCATAACGCAGGAAGTTTAAAAATGGCGACTCAACATCCGATAAGGGCACAAATACCCACAAAATGTTATTGATATGCATTCCACACACATTACAGAGTATTTTAAATAATTTTTTTCAAAATTTATTCATTTTTCACCAAAAAATACCATCCTTTCCCCTTAAGATAGTTCCGAGTCCCTCTCACCCACTCGCTCAAACAGAGTGGGCCCTACGCCCTGCTACTGAGCTACATAGCAGAGATCACAAAATGCAGTGTTGCCATTCAGCGCATAAACTTTTGAGTAGCTTTTTATGTTATTTCGTGCGTTATTATGAATGAAAGTTGTGAGAGATAAGAGAATAAAATCAGAGAACAAATTTACTTCTAATATTTCCGTCTTTACATATCATTAGGTGAATACATTGATGTTACACCTTATTATACATCACTGTATCTGGACTAATGTTTTCGCTTTAATTAAAACATCATTAGGTCCTAGTTTTATTACCGGTTGTTCTGTATGGTTGTGAAACTTGGACTCTCACTTTGAGAGAGGATCACAGGTTAAGGGTGTTTGAGAATAAATTTCTCAGGAAAATATTTGGGACTAAGAGGGATGAAGTTACAGGAGAGTGGAGAAAGTTACACAACACAGAACTGCACGCATTGTATTCTTCACCTGACATAATTAGGAACATTAAATCTAGACGTTTGAGATGGGCTGGGCATGTAGCACGTATGGGCGAATCCAGAAATGCATATAGAGTGTTAGTTGGGAGGCCTGAGGGAAAAAGACCTTTGGGGAGGCCGAGACGTAGATGGGAAGATAATATTAAAATGGATTTGAGGGAGGTGGGATATGATGATAGAGACTGGATTAATGTTGCTCAGGATAGGGACCAATGGCGGGCTTATGTGAGGGCGGCAATGAACCTCCGGGTTCCTTAAAAGCCAGTAAGTAAGTTAGGTCCTAATTATTGTTTTTATAATGAACATTATGTTGATGATTTAATATAATTATGGATCCTAAAGTATTGAATTGAAATAAATTACCTTATTACATTAAAAATTAAATTATGGTTTAATTAACGACGCTCGCAACTGCCGAGGTTATATCAGCGTCGCCGGTGTGCCGGAATTTTCTCCCCCAATAGTTCGTTTACATGCCAGTGAATCTACTGACATGAACCTGTCGCATTTAAACATACCTAATGGCATCGACCTTGGCCGGAATCGACCCCGCAATCTCGAGCACAGAAGAGCAGCGTTATTCCGACTACGCTATCCTTATTACATTGTACTAATCTTCGAGAACATCTTGAATTCAAATTAAACGAATGAATATTACATAAATTGTACAATAATTTATGAACATTAATTTTATAATGTAGTTACTTTCATTAAAATTATGGTGTACAGTACATATAGTTTTCTTTATGCATAAAATAATTTATAAACAGAAACTAATTTTATCAATCTGTGTATGAATTTGATCATATTTCAAAAGACGTATTAATTGTTAGTTAAGTCTAACTTAACTATTTAATTTTAACACGGCTTTTCAAACTCTGATTATAGAGTTTATCTATATTTATAATTATCTAATTATAGATTATTAGCTTTCTTCTACTCAGTATCACATTATTAAAATGTAACAATTTGGAAGAGGAATTAAAAAAAACTCATTTTCTTCTAGTTCATGAAATTTCAATGTAACTTGGTATTAATTTTTTATTACAAGTCTGTTATTAGCTAACTTACTTACTTACTTACATACTTACTTACTGTCTTTTAAGGAACCTGGAGGTTCACTGCCGCCCTCACATAAGCCCGCCATTGGTCCCTATCCTGAGCAAGATTAATCCATTCTATATCATCATATCCTACCTCCCTCAAATCCATTTTAATATTATTTTCCCATCTACGTCTCGGTCTCCCTAAAAGTCTTTTTCCCTCAGGCCTCCCAACTCACACTCTATATGCATTTCTGGATTCGCCCATACGTGCTACATGCCCTGCCCATCTCAAACGTCTGGATTTAATGTTCCTAATTATGTCAGGTGAAGAATACAATGCGTGCAGTTCTGTGTTGTGTAACTTTCTCCATTCTCCTGTAACTTCACCCATCTTAGCCCCAAATATTTTCCTAAACACCTTATTCTCAAACACCCTTACTCTATGTTCCTTTCTCAAAGTGAGAGTCCAAATTTCACAACCATAAAGAACAACCGGTAATATAACTGTATTATAAATTAAGATTTTTTGATAGGAGACAGGATGATAAAAGCTTCTCAACCGAATAATAACAGGCATTTCTCATATTTATTCTGTGTTTAATTTCCTCCCGAGTATCATTTATATTTGTTACTGTTGCTCCAAGATATGTGAACTTCTCCACCTCTTCAAAAGATAAATTTCCAAATTTTATATTTTCATCTCTTACAATATTCCCGTCACGAGACATAATCATATACTTAGTCTTTTCGGAATTTACTTCCAAACCTATCGCTTTGCTTGCTTCCAGTAAAATTCCCGTGTTTTCCCTAATCGTCTGTGGATTTTCTCCTAACATATTCACGTCATCCGCATAGACAAGCAGCTGATGTAACCCGTTCAATTCCAAACCCTCTCTGTTATCCTGGACTTTCCTAATGGCATACTCTAGAGCAAAGTTAAAAAGTAAAGGTGATAGTGCATCTCCTTGCTTTAGCCCACAGTGAATTGGAAATGCATCTGACAGAAACTGACCTATACGGACTCTGCTGTACGTTTCACTGAGACACATTTTAATTAATCGCACTAGTTTGTTGGGAATACCAAATTCAATAAGAATATCATATAAAACTTCTCTCTTAACCGAGTCATATGCCTTTTTGAAATACAAGGAATGTCTTGATTTCAAATAAATTTCTTTTTTGGCTGTATTTTCCTTCACAGGAGCATTTAAGTTATAAAATAAAATACAGTATTATGGAAACTGGATGAAAACACATTTTCGTCCAGATGACTCTGTATTCATTGCTGAGGCATTGCAGTATGCGCATTTGGCGCTATTGCCTCAGAGTCATTTATTTAAAAAAATATCCTTGGTTTGATTTTTACTCAATACAGGGATTGAAATTATATGAAGTAATTTACTTTATTATTTTCGTATTTTATTTAATTAATTTTATTCTTATTTTATTTAGTACATAATAAAATAAATACATTAATAGAAACAATGTTGCATTGTTGAAATAAATGCATACAGAAGACCTGAATTTTTGGTAATGCTGAGCGATTGGATATTCTTGCTTTTATTCTGTAAGGGATAGACTTCGCAATAGTGCCAGTAACTGGGGCAAAAAGTAAGCTTACTGGGGAGCGAGTTTCTGAGCCTGTTTGGGTCCCAAACTGTCCACGCGTGTGGAACTCCCAATGGAATTTGTGAGCGAGCTAGTCCAAATTAACTGAGACTGTCTTATTCAGTACCATACAAATGGGCTAGCAGTATAGTATCCTTGAACAGTTCTATCGGAGAGAACATCTCGTTTGACGATATGTGTCGGAGAAAAACATTTGTTTGTATGCATCTGAAGACTGAGTAGTGTAATATGTAGCTAATTGTTTATAAATGCAATGGAGGGGAAAGGAACTGACCACCCTACCCCATTACCTCCTGGCCTAGTTACATCATAAGTGGTGCCTTGTTGGTATCACTTCTAAGGTTCAGACCTGTATTCTGACATTTGTTTAAACAACAAAGAGTTATATTCCCTTATTAAAAAATCGCTTTTTCTGGAATATGATGTGCTGAAACTCGTACAGATGCAAAATTTACCTGAATAAGGAAAAGCATACTATGGTTTAAACTATGTGAATTAATCTTCAATTTCATTCAATTAGAAATGAGATATCAACGTACAAGATTTGAATCACTAGAAATTGTGTTACGTGTAGCCACAAAAGTGTTCGATTACGCAATCTTTATTGTTATAATAGGTTTTATTTTAATTTCAATCTCGGCTATATAATTTGATATGATGTTCAAATTAACTTTTCTCGTATTATGATTTTGAATTTATAGTCTAGTTTATTTACTTACTCTTCTCAGGTGAAAACTGAGGTGTTCATTTGCCACTGCGTTATGATAATCGATACGCAACATTTGCATTTGCATTACTTCTTATTGCTGTGTTTGTACCATGCAGTTCCCTCATTGTAGACCTAGGAAGCTGTTATGTTATGTTTTATTTAACGACGCTCGCAACTGCAGAGGTTATATCAGCGTCGCCGGATGTGCCGGAATTTTGTCCCGCAGGAGTTCTTTGACATGCCAGTAAATCTACTGACATGAACCTGTCGCATTGAAGCAGACTTAAATGCCATCGACCTGGCCCGGAATCGAACCCGCAACCTTGGGCATAGAAGGCCTGCGGTATACCAACTCGCCAAACAGGTCGACACCTAGAACGCATTCTGAAGACTTTCATTTGAACACTAAAGTGCTTCTACCTCACTTAGCGTCTAGATTTTTACAGGGGGAAGTATTAAATAGTCTCGTCAAAGACAAATTTTTATACTCAGGACAAGAATTGAACCCGGTATCTCATGACTTGTAGTCACGAATGCTGACCGCTGAACCACAAAGCTGAATGTTACAGAGTCTGCTTGTTATGTCGTCATTTTGACAGCAGTGAAAGTTAACTTCGTCTGTTTTTATCCAACTAGCGGAACCTTGGTGCATCTCTGGTTGCATGTATTCTACGAATTCTGTTAGGAATACTACCGTGTCATTTCGTATTCAGTCGTAGTCTACCTGTACACATACAGTGTGTTCTGTAATTTACTGGACTCACCGGCCGAGGACTACATGGTCTGCCGCAGCACGCAGGCCAGCGGGGTGGTGTCGGCGCCGCCCTTGTCCAGGTGCAGGTGCACGGAGTCGTCCTCGGTGTTGTACGTGGCCGCGGGGATCAGCACCGTCTCCACGTCCACGCGGCCGTCGTTCGCAGGCGCCTTCTTGTCGTCCTCCTTCTCCTGTATCCTGACGGAGCCCGCTCGGTGCACGGCCGACGTGGGCAGCAGCGTCTCCTGCATGGTCTCGTTGCCGTTGCACGTCCGCTCGGAGCGCCACCCGCCGGCCCTGCCCATCGCGGCCGACGCCGCAGACCGGCCCCCCGACGGCACGAAGCACGGCAGCACCTGCTTGAACTCCTTCCTGAAGTTCTCGTTGAGCCAGGCGTACAGGAAGGGGTTGTAGCAGGTGGAGCTCATGGCTATGGCGTGCACCATGAAGAAGCAGAGGTTGTAGTACTTCCAGGAGCCGATGGGGCTGTACACGTCGTTCAGCAGGTTGACGGCGTTGAGCGGCAGCCAAGACACGCCGAAGATGGTGACCATGGCGATGAGCATGCGGTTGGTGCGCCGCTTGCGCTCGCGGTCCTGCTCCTCCTTGCGGGAGTTCTTGGAGCCCGGCTTGGTGCGGGCGCGGTCGTTGAGTCTGTGCGAGACCTTGATGTAGCAGAAGGCTATGATGAGGAAGGGCAGGACGAACTGCATGGACGTGGTGAGCAGGCCGAACACCTGCCGGAACTGCTCGGACGGCCACGACTCCTCGCAGTAGTAGCGGCCGTCCATGTACCTGTGCCGGATGTAGATGCCATACGGCAGCGTGACGACCAGCGAGAACATCCAGATGCTGAAGATGATGATGAGGCAGGTGACGAGCTGCATGCGCTGCTGGAAGGGGTAGATGATGACGAAGAAGCGGTCGATGGCGATGGAGGTCAGCGTGAGGGTCGAGATGTACACGCTGATGCCCTGGGCGCAGGACACCAGCCGGCACAGCACGCGCCCGAAGATCCACTGGCCCAGGAACGTGTACAGCGGCGTGAAGGGCACGGCCAGCGTGCACAGCAGGATGTCCGACAGGGCCAGGTTCGTGATGAAGAAGTTGGTGACGGTCTGCATCGCCCTGTTCCTGCACACCACGTAGCACACCAGCACGTTGCCGAACACGCCCAGGATGAAGATGGTGGTGTACAGGATGCAGAACAGCGCCTGCACGGTGTGGTCGTGGATGATGTCGTACTGGTCGTCCGTGCCGTTGGCGGACGTGCTCTGGCTCTCGTTCACGTACTCGGAGCCGTTGTCGTACTCCGCGTCGTACAGCGGCAGGCTCGTCGTCTGGTTCGTCAGCATCACCGCCTCGTTACTCTGTTACGTTCACCATGTCTTAGAATTTTTCTGTCAAGTATTGTTCACACCTGTCCGGGCAGAGCGAATTATTCCGTTCAAACCGCCCACGCAGTCGTTAAGTACCGACAAGGACACTCATAAATCACACTCCACATCGTCACTCCTGCGTCCCTTCCACTTAAGGGCGCCGCACGCATTCAAACAAATTTTTCGCACAATGTGAAGTAAACAGCAACTTGGTAGTCCATCAATCACCGTGCTCTTGAGGATGGCTCTTAATGAAGTGGCGCAAAAGAGGATGAACTCATTACGCCACGAAAGCAAACAACATATTCTTATGAAATGTTTTATAATATGAACGACAACGACAAGGACATTGTAAATAAAAGTAGCTTCAACGTCTCGCCATACTTAGAACAAACATCATCTTTGAGAAGCTTCTGTCACCAATCCATATAGATCACTAGCACTACTGCATGTGGAAAACCGTAACTTCATGCAGGCCTATTCATGTCCATATGTTTCAGCTTTAAAAATTGTTCAGTTGTTCTGTGTGACACCAAACGCAGTTAGAAAATTAGACCCTCACTTTACAACAACATGGGTTTAAAATTGGGCGTTATGGATGGATCTGTTTTGCAATGTGTCTGGATTTGACGGAGGCGGCAGGGACCACCTGTTGAGTTTGCTGAGCCGGGCTTGAAAGAAACTCCGCCTGATAGATAAAACCACACACAAGCAGCACGCGTTCAGTTACAATTCACCGACACGATGTAACAATTATTATATACGGCAAATGTTATATCACATTTCTGCTACTCGGGGAAAAGTTTTCGTAGAACAGGGATACAAATATACATCAATAAAAGTTCTTGCATGAAGTGGGTCTGGTTGAATATGCCGAGCAGTTAGAAATAACATTCGCAATTGCTACTAACACATACACTTCTGTATTATAATGATTTTTTTTTTTGGTTAGAAAATCAATTTAAACCCAACCATTAATTTACTGACATAACAATGACTTCCTTACTTGCATGTTCACTTTCAAATCATTATTTCTCAACACTAAATCATACCTAATTCATTGATTGGCACACTAAGCACGATTATTCAACTGAACAGCAAACAGAAACAATAATTTTTAACATTTATTTTCATGGTGCTCAGCAGTAATGGAAGTTTTTGTACTAGAAGAATGACGTCAACTTAAATTCCTTTTTGTTTTACATTGTTCAGTCTACAAGAATATTGTTCTGACAGTCTACAACACTACTTGCTTCTGCACTTTCCAGAAACTGTATTATATTTTAAAATTTGTGCAGATCAGACGAGATAGCTATGACTACAGTACATGAACAATGCCACTTAAACGGATTGATTGGTCCATAAATTGACAATCCTTCCGAGATAAATCGATTCGCTGATAAAAGAGGTATAATTCCCGGCGTTATTGGTTTTGTAATAAACTTTCCTTACCATATTGCATGATGTCACACAAGTCTTCTGATTGCAATTTGAAACTAAGAGAAATCACGTTTCTTTATCCATAATATTATTTTAACTGAAGATAATTCTCGCAAGTCCCACATTTTCAGCGATGCTGAAATGAAATGACGTTGGCGCAATGTAACTTTTAAAGCGACTGGCAACTTAGGAAGTTCTACTAACTACAGCCACGTGTTACAGCTGAAACATTAAACATAGGGACGATAACATATTACAGGATACACTGACTTCTATAAATTATTTCAGCATTAAGTAACTTTACATAACAAACCGCTTGTCATACGTTAAAACAAACGCTTATGAGTTCGTCCAAACTGGAAAATGTGTCTCACTGTACAGTTCGAAATCTGAGTGTGAAGGGTGCAGGCTTCGAGTTTGGTTTCATAGTGTCTGTTAGCGGTAACTGCGCGCTCTTTTACATGGAATGTTTTGAAGCACAACACCTTACGGTAAACATGGATACCAGCCAGCAGTTGGAAGGATCACAGTATCGAGCACGTTCGCTGGGTGGGCGGCGCGGAGATCGAACGCGTGCGGAGCGGACCTCGGCTTGGGAGCGACTGGCCGCTCGGATGCTGCGAGGCGCGCGCACGGCATCCCCCGCCCCCCCCCTGCGCGCCACCGCTCAAAAACTGTGGATGGATTGGTTATCATGTTGATCTGGTAACGACTCTCCTTGCCAGTCCCGTCTAGCTTTGTTTTCTTCTTTTCCCTTTTTCATATTCTCTCTTGTCTGAAACTGTATTAGATATCTTAAGGGTAGAGAATTATACAATTCGAATTATTCTTTCCTAATTTATGCACTTTCCCTCATTGAGGTTCTGGCTGATATATACAGGGACATCATTTTATTTTTACTTCAATTTTTATTGTACCTGAGTTTTTGAATGTACTTCACTCCCACCCCTTCTACTATGAAGTTCCAACTGTCCTCCACACAGATCCAGGACCGCATATACAGTCATAGTAGCCTTGCGATTATAGTAAACAGTTACTTACTTACAAATGACTTTTAAGGAACCCGAAGGTTCATTGCCGCCCTCACATAAGCCCGCCATCGGTCCCTATCCTGTGCCAGATTAATCCAGTCCCTATCATCATATCCCACCTCACTCAAATCCATGTTAAAATTATCCTCCCATCTACGTCTCGGCCTCCCCAAAGGTATTTTTCCTCCGATCTCCCAACTAACACACTATATGCATTCCTGGATTCGCCCATACGTGCTACATGCCCTGACCATCTCAAACGTCTAGATTTTAAGTTCCTAATTATGTTAGGTGAAGAATACAATGCGTGAAGTTCTGTGTTGTGTAACTTTCTCCATTCTCCTGTAACTTCAACTAGCTTAGCCCCAAATATTTTTCTAAGCACCTTATTCTCAAACACCCTTAACCTATGTTCCTCTCTCAGAGTGAGAGTCCAAGTTTCACAACCATATAGAACAACCGGTAATAGAACTGTTTTATAAATTCTAACTTTCAGATTTTTGGACAGCAGACTGGCTAAAAATTTAAATATATTTATTTTTATGTGCTAAAAAGTACGAAAATATTTGCTAAAAAAAAATATATATATATTTTTTTAAATATGACAAAAATACCTTACTTAGCTTGAAAAAAAAATGTTACTAGGTACTCACCAATCACACTTGAGTATCAGTTGCTAGTAATTGTCCGAGAATTGCAGTGAACAACAAAGGTCATCTCCAAATTCTCCATCACAAATGCATGGCCATTATCTCTGAACAACGACTTATACTGTGAAAACGATCTTTCCACATCACAGGACTTCAGACGTGCATATTTAAAGAGAGGAATGTCACAAACACAAACACCGTCAATTTCACCTACAGGCACACCCTCCAATACTTGAGCAACTTTACACATTTTTTTTATATCCACTGTTTTGCCGTGAATGCACACGTGAAGCAGCGGCAATGTGCTTGTTTCCAGGGTTACCTGAGAGCTCTGATCTGCACTTACTGATTACTACATGGTTGGCAAAATAACACTTTTCCGTCGGTAGTAAAAATGTTTCTAAATTCATCTACATATTGCTGTAGACGCGATCTTAAACTCGATTTGATTTTAGGCGTCTTAAGAGGCTAATATACACACGTCTTAACGTAAAAATGTTTCTAGCTACTGATTGACAATGTCGGAGAAAAGCTTCCTATAGCGACGCCACCACGTCTACACTACGCAGCTTATGCTTATGGTCCGACAACGGGGAATCACAACAAGATGTAGGCTATTTCCTCACTTCATAGGCATGAAGGAGAGGCGAGAGATTTGTTTACATTAAATAATGTTTATACCCGAGCTCTTATCCGTTGTGTTTCACAAACAAAGCGCGGAATGAAATCATCTTCAGCAACAATAAACATTCCCAATTATGTGTTGCAAAATCTCTCCTCCTTGTCCATGTTAATTTATTCTCTAATAATAACACTGATATGCTGCCTAGCAGTTCTCAGAACTTGAGGCGATACTATTACAAAAATGGATCACGGATACACCACACAGCGCTTAGAAACACGAAGCAACCAAGAATTCTTAAAAAGATAACGTATTTTTTAGTGATATAATTGATTTAGTTTTAAAATATTCAAAAGTTCTTGTAAAAAATTGTTTAAGTAAAAATACTCCAAGATTTATGTGTTTATAATAGATTTCCTGAAAATATGTATTCACATAAATTTTTTGTGAAAATGTGTGTTTTTATGTGAAATAAAATTCGGTTTTAAACTTGAAACTTGACATTCGGAATTTTTAACTTTGTTAATTGTGTTTTATCACACGCAAGAAAAATATTTAATTACATGGGAATCCGCTCCTTAGTTACCAGGCAGTACATCTCCCTTGACGATATGTGTCAGAGGAAGAACAATTGTTTGTATGCATCTGAAGTCTGACTAGTGTAATAATATGTAGCTAATCGGCGATGTATGCATTGGAGGGGGAAAGGAACTGGCCACCCCACCTCATTATCTCCTGGTCTAGTTGCCTCATGAGTGATGCTTTATTGGTGTTACTTATGAGGTGCAAACGTGTTTTCAGATAGTTGACTAAACAACAACAATTTATGCACATTTTTCATTTTTGTGTATAGCAATATTATTATAGTAGCAACTTAAATTCGAGATTATTTATTTATTCATTTATTTATTTATTTAATCTGGTAGAGTTAAGGTCTTTACCACACCATCAGAATACAAATATTCAAAAATAATAATGTAATAAGAAGAAGTTAATAAGAAAGATAGGTAAGAGTTCAAACACGAATGAAAAGAGAGGGGGAAATAGAAGTTCAGAAATCAAAATCAACATTAGGTACCAAAAAGTACTGCTATAATATTAATTGCCTAAGACATTAAAGTGATTAAAGGCAATGACTAAACATCTAAGAAGTATCTGATTGTATAAACAGTAACAATACCGAAAACATTTACTATAAAGTTAAAATAGTCAGTTCACTGCATTGTACTCTGCTCAGTAAAAAGATGCTTAATATTTTTTTTTTAACTGTTAAATTCCTCCATCTCTGATGTCACTGGGCAGGGTATTCCACAAGCGGGATAGCGAAATACTGAATGATGATGAATACGATGATGTCTTATGTGTTGGTATGGTTAATATGCGGCTATTTTGCGTGCGTGTGTAGAGACTGTGATACAATCATAGATGACTGAAGCGGGAGGCAAGGTAGGGAGATGTGAAGGACTTGGAAAAGGAGAGCAAGGGAATGAACATTTCTGCGTTTTTAAGCCGAAGTCAATTTAAAGTTTGGTAGGATGGGGTAATGTGGTCAGCACAGACGAAGCGAACACAAGAATTATTGCCGCGTTGTGATCTTATTAAAAAAAAATTGATGCCCGAATTTTAAAAAAGTATCAGAATACAGTAATTCACTAAATAGTTATGCCTCACCCATTTTTCGAAATAAATTCAAAATCTCTTTAACATTTTATTGCTGAAGGAACATTCTTTATAACGTCTGAAGCATAATTTTGATATTTTCTTTCAAAATCTTATGATAAACGATTACATTTTAAGAAGGATTTTAGAGATACTATTATAGAAATATGGAAAGTTATTTTTCAAATGCAACAAAATAGAAAGTTTTTATTCGAGAGAAAAGCTTCCTAATACTCTAAAGAATATGTCTTCCCAATATCATGCGGGGCCTACGTAACATTTATAGTTCCGAAATATGTAAGTTCGGCAAAATGCTATCTGCGATTAGTATTATTTGGTGCACCAGAGCTTTAACAAGAGCGCAGCAGCAGATAGAGGGCGTAAATGTGCATTGAATTATATGTAATATGTTTTTCATTTATGAAAATTTATTTTTAAGCATAAACTATTGTTTTTAACTCACTGGTTTTCCATCTTAACTTTTGGAGTTTTCAAATTCGTTTCATGGCAATGCGATAAACGCAGTTAATTGTCTCATTGTTACACTAGCCGTACCCGTGCGCTCCGCTGCACCCGTTAGAAATAAATATAAAGTAATTACATAATTAAAATAGGACGTTTGATCCAGGGAACATTCGTGTTTGATATAAGGATTAATCGTTTAATATGTTACTTAATTTAAATTGTATTTAAATAATTAAAATGCGATCATTTTGGTGCAATACTATTTCTTTAACATGTTTCTTAATTTTTATTACATGCAACCATAGTTTAATGAAGATTGACATCATTTAGATTTAATGTGTATACTTTATTTTACTTGCTATATGTTTCCATTAAATTATGGTAATAACTTAATTTTAACCCTTGTTTTTACGTATTCAGTAAATGGTGCTTGGCCCACTATGGTTCTGAACCCTTCAAATAACTTAAATTATTTATATTATATTATATTATATTATATTATATTACATTATATTATATTATAATATTATATTATATTATATTATATTATATAAAAAGTGTGTTGATAACGGATGTACTCCGATAAGTTTTTAAATTATTATGGGGGCTCTTGAATCTCAGGAAGAACAACTTTTACAACAGCGCAACATAATGTGCTTGGCTCATTACCCAATTTTTTTGCATTGCATTTATTGCATATGTATTTTAACACGATTCAATAACCTAAGCTGTTGATAAAGCGTTGTAAAATAACCTACTAAAATACAAAAAAATAAAAACACGATTCAATTGAGCATAGTTAAAATATGAATTATGAAATAATGGAATGCTAAGCTAACATACTATCACTGCATACTAAATCAATACACTCTCGTTGTTCGTTAATTTTCTGAGATTAAAATGAATTTGTAACTTATATAAACATTATTTTAGAAATACAGGAAACGAATATACAGAATAGCCTATCAAGTTTTTTGTGCAGAAGAACTATTTTAATCTTACCTGTCCTCGATTCACTCACAAGTTACTGTAATAACATTATAGCAGTATGTCCATCCAGAGAAACTACACTTTCCAATGATGAAATAATAATTAATTATACAAATGGGTTAATTTAGCTCCGATATTACTTCATACAAACACAGAAACATTCTCTGTAGGCTATGTTTCATAGCTTTCGATTGTTGTTGTCCAAGGCCCCTTATAGACGAAGTTATTTGTTTGTTATTTCATTACACCGCCTCAGATGGCAGTTATTTTAATTTTAAAACTCATGTAACTCATTAAATTATCAGGCATATCAAAATTTTTCAAAGAATAAAACGTATCGGAAATGATTTTTAAAGAAACTTTTGTTATGTAACATTTTTTACAAAAAATCAGTAATAAGCGAGATATTTCGATTTATTTAATTCAAGCCCCCTTATAACCCCCTTTTAAATAACGTATTTTGAATGCCATATAGCCTGAAATCTAAGCTACAACGAACTTAATTTATATTCTAATTTTCATCGAAATCCGTTCAGCCATTATTGCATGAAAAGGTAACAAACATCCAGACAGACAGACAGAGATACAAACAAAAATTTCAAAAAAGCGATTTTCGGTTTCAGGGTGGTTAATTATATATGTTAGGACTGATTATTTTTGGAAAATCGAAAATTACCAGAAAAATTTCGGCTACAGATTTATTATTAGTAAAGATGTTAAGCGGTACTGGATCGCCATTGTAAACAGGAATGTCACAACTACGTGGTAAACAACTCGAAACATGTAAAAAATGATAAGAATAGACATCGGTAAAGATAAAACCCTTTTCTTCTTCTTAAGAGACAGAATGATTCTATTAATACTTTTCGTGGAGCCTGAAAATGAATAACTTGACGTTAGAACCTATTTTAAATACAGTAGCCTAAATCAATAATGTTTTCCTTTTTTGTTAATGAAAATCAATTCAGTTTATTTCGATAAAGTTGCAGTATATTTTCTCTTGGGAAATGAGTCAGCTTGCATCTCCTGTGCTGAAGTGCTTCTTTCTTTGTGGGTTATTTTGCGACGCTTTATCAACTGCTGTGGTCATCTAGCTTCTAAATGACCTGAAGGTGATAATGCGACGAAATGAGTCCAGGGTCAGCGCCAAAGTTACTCAATTTGCTCTTATTGGGTTGAGGAAAAACCCCGGGAAAAACCCAATCAGGTAACTTGTCCCTACCAGGATTTGAACCCGAGCCCGCTCGTTCCACGGTTAGGCATGCTAACCGTTAGTCAACAGCGGTGGACCTAAAATACTTCTTAAGGATGACTTCATTAACGTCACGTCACATTTTACATTTTTGGTGGTTGTGAAGAAGTTGATCGTGATGGTAATTTGATATGATGTTCAGCACGACGGTTTAACTTCACGACATTTCAATGCTTGGTGGACAGGGTTGGCAGTTCTTTTTAATTTTCCTTAAGTTTCACACATTTCTTTTAATGTATTGGTTGAGCTCTCTTTGTCGAACCGTATTAAACGTGGCAAATTTGTTCTAAAGATTTATATTCAACTATCTCTGTGAACAATTTGAGCCATGATTTGTGTAGCGGTGCATCCCGTATCTTATCTTCGCTTTATTTTGTAGTTGTTACATAATCTGCAGTTGTAATTCTGTGGTTCAATGCATGGACACTGTAACCCTCGCATAGCTTATTCCGAGAATTTCGTAGTTAAAAAATTGTAAGCATTGTACGTAATGGTGACGCAGCATGTTGTGGCCTCTCTTCTATCTCTGATGTGGATCTCTGCACAATAAGAGGGATGGTAAATAATAGTAATATGCGTTACAAGAGCGGTATGTTGAAGTTTTCATGTTCGAGGGGAAATTTGAAAAAGCGAAACGTAGTTGAGCTTTTTTAATTTCCGAGAATTGAAAGAAAACATACCGCTCGTGTATCGTATATTATTTTGTGCGAAGATCGTTTATTACATACCTGAAAGAGGAATTTATAATTAGTTGCAATGAAATCTCCATCTTGGTTTCTGTTCGATGAGGGCAAATTTGCAAAACAAAAATATCTATCTTTAACATTGTTGCTTTAAAATGTTTTCTGTGTTTACTATACTCCAGCAGGCCGTGATATACGTCTGTCTTTTTTTTCCCCCAGTCTATGATGAGTCTGGAATGTTGTTGATTTTTTTCACGGCTTCCTTAATGTTACTTGCATCACGAATGCAGTAACTTTAGTGGAGTTGTAGAGTTTACTTAATTTTTGCAAATATTTAAAAACAATAATTAACAGTGCAATTTAGGTGAAATTGCAGTGGTAAGTTTCCAATTTATAATTATTACTATATTGAACGTCTCTAAAAATAATATGTTAAAAGCCTAAAGCAGTAAAATGAATATGTCACTTAAGCGGTAAGAAGAGGGAAAGTGTTATGTGTGTTAGGTTAGGGATACTGAATGTGGAATTTTAGACTTTCCGCGGATTGGTTTTGTGCGTCCACTCCAGTGGAGCAACGGTCAGCGCGTCTGGCCGCGAAACCAGGTGGCCCGGGTTCGAATCCCGGTCGGGGCAAGTTACCTGGTTGAGGTTTTTTCCGGGGTTTTCCCTCAACCCAATACGAGAAAATGCTGGACTCTGGACTGATTTCACCGGCATTATCACCTTCATTTCATTCAGACGCTAAATAACCTAGATGTTGATAAAGCGTCGTAAAATAACCCAAATAAATACACACGATCTCGCACAAAAGATTTAAATCCACATTAATAACATTTTCCAATTTTTTTCAGATTTACAGGATTCATGCACTGAACCACAGAATTGTTGCACACAAATGAACTTAAAATGGAGGTTAGTATTTTGATGAATAAAAAGGAAGACAGTCATTTCTTTCAATGACGATCGTATATCAATTAATTAAATTTCCTGTAATTCAACATCAGTCTGTATAGACAAGAAGAATGTAACCAACGGTCGAACTTATCAGGTTAAATTGAACTCTTCAAGTTGATATATCGATGTAATAATGAACACAGTCAATAGAAGAAAAGTGTGAGCATTATGCGGGGAACTAATACAAATGAGGTTATATATTGAATGCTCTCGCAAAAATAATACAAGCTTCTGTTGACGAATTGAAAGCAGACGTATCGATCTGGTGATATTTCATCGATGTCTCTAATTTAGATTAACGTCTATGAAGTGTGCAAGTGAACTCAAGTGGATTATTATTCCGACATACTCGTAATTAGAGCACTTTGGAGTACTAGACACTGCTTTCGATGCAAATGACATGAAGAATATAAATCTGGCGACTGTCTATTTGCTGAAAGTCTTTTATGAATACACCTACAGTCGTTCTTATCTTTCGGCGTTAAGAATAACAAAGAGGAATATTGTTTAGATGCATTTGGTTTTTAAGGTTTCCCCATAAATAGAACTCGAAAGATAGAGATAGTCATATTCCACCCGTAAATATGCGTTCATTGAAACAATTACAGTGCTTAATATTGTGCATTAATCTTACAATTACCGACGGCGAACCAGCTGCCAGCTTCTTATTTTACGTCTTTTTCTATTATTTTCAGACAATAAAATACATCGCGTATTTTACTGTTCATTTGCAGTATTTGTGAGTCAATTCATCGAGGAATGATGCACATGGAATATAATTATGCATATGGTTAACTCTCCTGGAAAGAATGCGCAATTTCATGTACCAGACAGTGAATGCTATTATAAACTGCCAGCATATTGTTAAAGCTCGTGGAAAGAATATGCAGTTCAATAAACTGGGTATTGGATGTTGTTATATAATGTCAGCACATTTTTAAAGCTCGTGGAAAGAATGTGCAGTTCAATAAACTGGGTATTGGATGTTGTTATATAATGTCAGCACATTTTTAAAGCTCGTGGAAAGAATGTGCAGTTCAATAAACTATATATTGGATGTTGTTATATAATGTCAGCACATTTTTAAAGCTCGTGGAAAGAATGTGCAGTTCAATAAACTATATATTGGATGTTGCTATATTATGTCAGCATATTGTTAAAGCTCGTGGAAAGAATGTGCAGTTCAATAAACTGGGTATTGGATGTTGTTATATAATGTCAGCACATTTTTAAAGCTCGTGGAAAGAATGTGCAGTTCAATAAACTGGGTATTGGATGTTGTTATATAATGTCAGCACATTTTTAAAGCTCGTGGAAAGAATGTGCAGTTCAATAAACTATATTGGATTGTTGTTATATAATGTCAGCACATTTTTAAAGCTCGTGGAAAGAATGTGCAGTTCAATAAACTATATATTGGATGTTGCTATATTATGTCAGCATATTGTTAAAGCTCGTGGAAAGAATGTGCAGTTCAATAAACTATAATTGGATGTTGTTATATAATGTCAGCACATTTTTAAAGCTCGTGGAAAGAATGTGCAGTTCAATAAACTGGGTATTGGATGTTGTTATATAATGTCAGCACATTTTTAAAGCTCGTGGAAAGAATGTGCAGTTCAATAAACTGGGTATTGGATGTTGTTATATAATGTCATTTTTAAAGTCAAAGAATGTGCAGTTCAATTTTTTATGTCAGAAAGCTCGTGGAAAGAATGTGCAGTTCAATAAACTGGGTATTGGATGTTGTTATATAATGTCAGCACATTTTTAAAGCTCGTGGAAAGAATGTGCAGTTCAATAAACTATATATTGGATGTTGTTATATAATGTCAGCACATTTTAAAGCTAAAGAATGTGCAGTTCAATAAACTCATTGGATGTTGTTATATTTGTCAGCACATTTTTAAAGCTCGTGGAAAGAATGTGCAGTTCAATAAACTGGGTATTGGATGTTGTTATATTATGTCAGCACATTTTTAAAAGCTTCGTGGAAAGAATGTTGCAGTTCAATAAACTGGGTATTGGATGTTGTTATATAATGTCAGCACATTTTTAAAGCTCGTGGAAAGAATGTGCAGTTCAATAAACTATATATTGATGTTGGAAAGAATGTGCTTCATATTATGTCAGCATATTGTTAAAGCTCGTGGAAAGAATGTGCAGTTCAATAAACTGGGTATTGGATGTTGTTATATAATGTCAGCACATTTTTAAAGCTCGTGGAAAGAATGTGCAGTTCAATAAACTATATATTGGATGTTGTTATATTATGTCAGCATATTTTTAAAGCTCGTGGAAAGAATGTGCAGTTCAATAAACTGGGTATTGGATGTTGTTATTATGTCAGCATGTTAAAGCTCAGGAAAGAATGTGCAGTTCAATAAACTTTTTGGATGTTGTTATATAATGTCAGCACATTTTTAAAGCTCGTGGAAAGAATGTGCAGTTCAATAAACTGGGTATTGGATGTTGTTATATTATGTCAGCATATTTTAAAGCTCGTGGAAAGAATGTGCAGTTCAATAAACTGGGTATTGGATGTTGTTATATAATGTCAGCACATTTTTAAAGCTCGTGGAAAGAATGTGCAGTTCAATAAACTATATATTGGATGTTGTTATATATGTCAGCATTTTTAAAGCTCGTGGAAAGAATGTGCAGTTCAATAAACTATATATTGGATGTTGTTATATAATGTCAGCACATTTTTAAAGGAAAGAATGTGCAGTTCAATAAACTGGGTATTGGATGTTGTTATATAATGTCAGCACATTTTTAAAGCTCGTGGAAAGAATGTGCAGTTCAATAAACTGGGTATTGGATGTTGTTATATAATGTCAGCACATTTTAAAGCTCGTGGAAAGAATGTGCAGTTCAATAAACTGGGTATTGATGTTGTTATATAATGTCAGCATATTTTAAAGCTCGTGGAAAGAATGTGCAGTTCAATAAACTGGGTATTGGATGTTGTTATATAATGTCAGCATATTTTTAAAGCTCGTGGAAAGAATGTGCAGTTCAATAAACTGGGTATTGATGTTGTTATATAATGTCAGCATATTTTAAAGCTCGTGGAAAGAATGTGCAGTTCAATAAACTGGGTATTGATGTTGTTATATAATGTCAGCACATTTTTAAAGCTCGTGGAAAGAATGTGCAGTTCAATAAACTATATATTGGATGTTGCTATATTATGTCAGCATATTGTTAAAGCTCGTGGAAAGAATGTGCAGTTCAATAAACTGGGTATTGGATGTTGTTATATAATGTCAGCACATTTTTAAAGCTCGTGGAAAGAATGTGCAGTTCAATAAACTATATATTGGATGTTGCTATATTATGTCAGCATGTTGCTCGTGGAAAGAATGTGCATTCAATAAACTGGGTCAGCACATTTTTGTTTGTGCAAATAAACTATATATTGCTCAGCATGGAAAGAATGTGCAGTTCAATAAACTGGGTATTGGATGTTGTTATATATAATGTCAGCACATTTTTAAAGCTTTTTAAAGCGTGGAAAGAATGTGCAGTTCAATAAACTATATATTGGATGTTGCTATATTATGTCAGCATATTGTTAAAGCTCGTGGAAAGAATGTGCAGTTCAATAAACTGGGTATTGGATGTTGTTATATAATGTCAGCACATTTTTAAAGCTCGTGGAAAGAATGTGCAGTTCAATAAACTATATATTGGATGTTGCTATATTATGTCAGCATATTGTTAAAGCTCGTGGAAAGAATGTGCAGTTCAATAAACTGGGTATTGGATGTTGTTATATAATGTCAGCACATTTTTAAAGCTCGTGGAAAGAATGTGCAGTTCAATAAACTGGGTATTGGATGTTGCTATATTATGTCAGCATATTGTTAAGCTCGTGGAAAGAATGTGCAGTTCAATAAACTGGGTATTGGATGTTGTTATATAATGTCAGCACATTTTTAAAGCTCGTGGAAAGAATGTGCAGTTCAATAAACTATATATTGGTTATGTTGTGTAGTTCAATAAACTGGGTATTGGATGTTGTTATATAATGTCAGCATATTGTTAAAGCTCGTGGAAAGAATGTGCAGTTCAATAAACTGGGTATTGGATGTTGTTATATAATGTCAGCACATTTTTAAAGCTCGTGGAAAGAATGTGCAGTTCAATAAACTGGGTATTGGATGTTGCTATATTATGTCAGCATATTGTTAAAGCTCGTGGAAAGAATGTGCAGTTCAATAAACTGGGTATTGGATGTTGTTATATAATGTCATTTTTAAAACTTGGAAAGATGTCAGCATATTTTGGATGTTGTTAAAGCTTTTTAAAGCGTGGAAAGAATGTGCAGTTCAATAAACTATATATTGGATGTTGTTATATTATATCAGCACATTTTAAAGCTCGTGGAAAGAATATGCAGTTCAATAAACTATATATTGGATGTTGTTATATTATATCAGCACATTGTTAAAGCTCGTGGAAAGAATATGCAGTTCAATAAACTCGATATTGAATGTTATATTATGTCAGCATATTGTTAAAGCTCGTGGAAAGAATATGCAGTTCGAAGAACTAAATATTAAAGTTTGTTATAATCTGTCAGCATAAATATGGTGTCACATTTATGTTATGTGTCATATTTTCACTTGTTTATCCGCTGGTATACAACGTCCAGTGTTAGTTGCCTGGAATAGCGCTGGATTGAGGTTTCAAACGTTTCATAATTGCATATTATAAACCTTTAAACTCCGGCTTTGATTAAGACTTTGGCATAGACATCCGTAAGAATATTATCTCGCAAATTGTAACAACTCCGTAGACTTAGTAGCGTAATTAGACGCACGCATGATGTTTTTTGTCGGCAGTAGGACGCGAGGTGTTCACACAGGACAAAGGCGGGCCTGACTTGCAGACAGGAATGAAGTCGCACTTGCCTTTCGCGTACACCACGGCCTGAGTAATGAATGCGGCGTTACGCCCTTCAGCAGTAACGTGAGAGGCGAAATGAACTCCTGGAGGAAGACGGTTGTGAGCCACCATTATCGTGTAGAATAACGGCGCGTTACCCAACAGGTAGTGGCGAGCATTCTCTTTCATGTGATGCTTAGAATTCAATTTTCGTTATAAAACAGACCCACAGGGTGCAGTGTTCGTCTTTACGACTCGCTGATCTTGCCTGCGAGGAAGAATAACAATTTTCATGAAAAATCTAAATACAATTTTTTATAATATTAGGTCACTTATAGATTACGTTTGACCTTAACTTTTGACCTAAGAGTTTTGCACCGTATCGAATACCATAAGATGTCAACATATGGCAACAACTCAGTTTCTCCACGACGCTGACAATGATATTCCCGTTTATACTACCATTCAGAAAACAAACATAAATGAAATCGTTTACTACTGGCTTAATTGGAAGGTGAACGTTTCTTTAGCGAACAACGAAAACATTCTTCATAATCCCCAAAAGGACCACGTTCTATTTATACATGGCACATTTTGTGTAGATACGCGCAATAATAAAATTTGCTCAAATTTACATAACAAATAGCCATTCTGATAGTGTTAGTGATATTGATTTTTTATTACAAAAACCCATAGTTCACATGAAAAGATATTAGCCATTTTTTTGTACAGTGACATCAAAAACTTTTTCCTTACATTTTTATTGTACCTTGTTTTTTGACTATACCATGCAGGCTTTGCTTAATCGTAAGTTTCAGTTGCCATGGTAATATTTTACGCTGCATAGGTACAATCAGCACATAGTTAAAAATGCAAGGAAAAAGTTTTTGATGTATAATTACCATGCTTTTGATGTGAGAACCCGTAGGAAGGAAGTTTTGAAATTACAAGTAATAGCTTCTGTGTACAGCTGTTCATAATAATAATAATAATAATAATAATAATAATAATAATAATAATAATAATAATGTACTGCTCTACCAAAATCTGCATATTTATCTATCAGAAATAAAATTAAACCCGTTGTGAAAGTTCTTATTGCGAAATATTTACTAACAAATATTATTTTAAGTACAAGTTTATTTACATTTCCAGGAATTATCTTTAGTATAACATATGACGCGCTATCTATCATCCTTGTAGTTACTGACTCTCTAAATAAAATGTCTGAGCGCCCTGGGTTCAGAGTAATTTGCTGTACAGTCCTACTGTGGCGTGAACGACTTCCCCTGTTTCAGAATGCTGAAAGCGTCGGTTTCCGTGGAAACCTCTAATTTTTTTTTACAGTAACACAATAATAATAATTTCTCGTGAAGTCAAATCTAATGTTACTACGTAATATAATAATGTCGGTATAAGTTTATAGAGCAACAACGAATTTATTAAAATGAAGCCCCGATTCTGTTCTACCCTAACGTCCATCATGAAATTCTACTGTGCGGAAATGCAGAGAGCTAGAATTACGCAGGAGTGAGTTGGGGAGGAATTGTGATAAACAAACAGTCACTCATACACTACCAAACACCAAAATATAGCCTACGTTTCATGCATGTTGACAACTGCGAGCTAATCCATACTTATTACAGAACTCTGTAATTTTATTAAATGACCTTTCATTTGTTAGTAAGTCAATAGTCACTTAAAGAAGCCACAAAAGAGTTTTCTTTGTCGTTGCAGGAGCATTACTGTTTTGCTCATTGAATTGAGTTGTGATAGTGATAGAAAATTTCATTACCTCCCACAAAATGGCCTGAAGAGTATTAGAGTATCAGTACCTGTCGTGATGCACTTTCTTCTGCCACTACATGCAAGATAATATGTACATAAATATACGAGTAATTTTAATCTGTGCTATCTCAGCCGAATTATACAGGGACATCATTTTATTTTTACTTCAATTTTTATTTTTATTTATGATCACCTTAGTAAATCACATAACATTGATATAGGTGTACCTCAGGGGACGATTTTAGGTCCTGTTTTGTTTTTAATATATATCAACGATTTACTTAAAATTGACATTGAGAAATACTCTGGTACTCTGTATTCTTATACTGATGATACTGTGGTTATATTTAGCGGTTCGAGTTGGAATGAAACTTATCAAAATTCTAACAGTGGTATTAATATTATTAAAGAATGGCTGGATGCTCACTTACTTTCTTTGAACGTTTCTAAAACAAAATTAATACCATTTTCATTAACATCACATGCCTTGAGCAACTAGAAATAAATAATAATATAAGTATAACTATACATGATTGTAACCTACCTACTTGCTCACGTAACGCTTTGAGTATATCCTCACAAGTTAAATATTTAGGCATTATTATTGACCAACATTTAAAATGGGACAAGCATATCTCCTTTCTGTGTAACAGATTGCGTAAAACAATCCACAAATTTTCCATTCTACGCTCTTATTTACCTGTTTATGTTCTGCGTACTGTGTACTTAGCTCTGTTTCAATCAATAATTCAGTATGGTATTTTAGGTTGGGGAGGAATGGCAAAATCGACTCTCCGTCCTTTAAATCTGCTCCAAAAAGAATTATCAAAATTTGTCTATATAAACCTTTTGATTACCCAACAAAATTAATTTTTCAGGAATTTGGCGTATCAAATCTAGAACAAATTTATAAACAAAAATTGCTGATTTACTTCCATAAAAATCCACAATAAATTTAAATTTGATCCTCATGAATACCAGACGAGACAAAACTACAGTTTCTTTCTAAATACTCCCAAATGCCACACAACTGCTGGAATAAAACACAGCAGAAATTTTGGACACAAAATATATAATACATTAATTAGAGCTTACCCTGAGCTAAGTACACTTAACACACATAGATTTAAGAAACAAATCAGATTAATTATTTAATTGTTTAAGCTAATTGAGTTAAAAATTGATACTCTAATATTCATGTACTTTTGTATTTTCTATTTGTATATAGACCCTATTATTACATGCTGTATTATTTTACCATTTATTAATGTTATTGTGCTCAATGAACTCTCGTAATTTTGTGATATATTTTGTATAACTGATCTGAACTGCGCCCCAGCACGAGCTTCTGCTCTTTCGGGCTGCAATGCCTAATGTAGCTCAAGTGTATAGTATAATAATAAATATTATTATTATTATTATTATTATTATTATTATTACCTGAGTTTTTGAATGTACTTCACTCCCATCCTTTCTACTAAAGAAGTTCCAACTGTCCTCCACACAGAACCAAGACCGCATATAGTAAGCAGTACTGAGTTAGTGAGTATAGTACGTTCCATAAATATGTTCGCGTTTTCCAGTGACGAAACTTCCAATATTGAATCATATTTTCGCACAGATACTGTCGTCCTTTTACCTACGTCACATCCCGATTTTCCCACCTGCTTCTGCTCGCTCCACTGTAAAGACTAGTGGCTGGGCTGTCTTAGCTCTTTTCTGAAAACATAAATTTCTGTTAGGAATTAATTGGACGTCTACGTAATATTATACGACTGTTTAAAATAACTTAAATAAAAGGGCCTCGTTAAGTAATTAATTGTCACGTGATTTCCCCCTTTCTGCGATCCTGCGACAAAACCACTTGAACGGAGAGTAGATAGCATGTCTGAGTAATTTTATCTGTGCGGGTCGGGCAGAAGTGAAGATTGAATTTACAGTACGTAAGGTACTCTTTTATAGAATAGGTACAGAATTATTTCAACATGAGTTACTAGTACGAAGGACGAAACTGGCAATTGGAATTAGGTACAGTAGTCTATAGTGCGATAATATGCACAAAAGAACTGAAGCCTGTATCGAAATGAATGGCCACAATTTTTTAAAATATATTTAAATATCCATATTATGATTATTTTTCATTTTAACTTCATCTCTATATTGTACGCTAATGTGCTGTAGACAGTATAATATACACTGCATAATGAATACGTTCGCATGGATAACTCAGTTCGTCAGTAAAAACACTTATTGTTAATACAGTACTGCATTTTGATTAAACAAAACCTAATGAAAACTATCAATCTCAAAATTGTGATATTTCCTAGTTTACGTAAATGGATGAACTACTTTTCTTCCCTCCTGTACCTAGTAAAGTGATTTGTTTGTATTTTACGCCAGTATCATCGAACTTCAGTCGTGGAAGGGGGTAGCAAACGGTGGTTCCGGTTCTAAAATTTAATCCAAAGGTATAGCCAGATTAATATTAAAAATGTCAGTAAAAATAAAATGATGTCCCTGTACTATAAGCTCCTGAAGAATGACACATTAATAAGAGATCGCAGAGCAAAAGACTAAATGCGTGAAGGTATTTATTATAGAGATTTAATATTTGTGTACACGAAAGATTTTGATGCATATTTCGTAGATTTTACTAAAGAGAGGATGTATTTCGTAGACATATTTCGTAAAGTGATAAAAAATTTCGCGCTATTGTTTTGTTTAAATAAGATATTTTCGGTCTAACTTCAATGGCAAAAGTAACAAAGAAAGTAATTACAGAAAATTTCGCGCGCATCGCTATTACGAAAAAAGTACGGTCCGTAGGTATTACAGTACAGAAAGTGCGTTTGAGACAGCCACACAAATAGTAAACACAAGTAAATATCATCAACTGACGCGAAACTAGTCATTTGTCTGATGTGAGATAAACAAAAGAAGCACTGTTAAGGAAAATAACAGTGATGCTCTGTACTTGGAGGAAGACAAATGAACAGATTTATCTTGTCCTTTGCAGGAATAGGAATGTCTCTCCCGTGGGTATGGGAACCTGAGTATGAAATGTTTTTTGTCCAAATAGATCGCCACGTCAATACATTGGCTACAGAGGTACTTTGTACTGGGAATAATGACCTCTACTTTTCCATTTCTCTACGTGTAGAGGAAGTGTTATGGCATTGAAAAATCCATTTCAGAATGTTCAAAGAAGTGCTTGTTCCTAGCAGTCTGTAGGCCTACTTGTGCCGTGGCCTACCTGTCCTACTACACTAATAGAATGCTTTTATTGATATTCGATATGCACTGGTCAGTTCATTGCACAATGAATGCATCACATGCAGTGGTTGCTATTTGAAATAATCAGGTCAACTTGATCAAAGTCATGATCATAAAGAGTTCAAAGTATTTTACCAGAAAAGGGGAAAATGGACTATCGTGGGGGGAACTATACTTAACTTACTTACTTACTGGCTTTTAAGGAACCCGGAGGTTCATTGCCGCCCTCACATAAGCCCGCCATCGGTCCCTATCCTGAGCAAGATTAATCCATTCTCTATCATCATATCCCACCTCCCTCAAATCCATTTTAATATTATCTTCCCATCTACATCTCGGCCCCCCTAAATATCTTTTTCCCTCCAGCCTCCCAAATAACACTCTATATGCATTTCTGGATTCGCCCATACGTGCTACATGCCCTGTCCATCTCAAACGTCTGGATTTAATGTTCCTAATTATGTCAGGTGAAGAATACAATGCATGCAGTTCTGTGTTGTGTAACTTTCTCCATTCTCCTGTAACTTCATCCTCTTAGCCCCAAATATTTTCCTAAGAATCTTATTCTCAAACACCTTAACCTTTGTTCCTCTCTCAAAGTGAGAGTCCAAGTTTCACAACCATAAGAACAACCGGTAATATAACTGTTTTATAAATTCTAACTATCAGATTTTTCGATAGCAGACTGGATGATAAAGTTTCTCAACCGAATAATAACAGGCATTTCCCATATTTATTCTGTGTTTAATTTCCTCCCGAGTATCATTTATATTTGTTACTGTTGCTCCCAGATATTTCAACTTCTCCACCTCTTCAAAAGATAAAATTTCAATTTTTATATTTCCATTTCGTACAATATTCTGGTCACGAGACATAATCATATACTTTGTCTTTTCTGGATTTACTTCCAAACCTATTCTTTACTTGCTTCCAGTAAAATCTCCGTGATTTCCCTAATCGTTTGTGGATTTTCTCCTAACATATTCACGTCATCCGCATAGACGAGAAGCTGATGTAACCCGTTCAATTCCAAACCCTCTCTGTTATCCTGAACTTTCCTAATGGCATACTCTAGAGCAAAGTTAAAAAGTAAAGGTGATAATGCATCTCCTTGCTTTAGCCCACAGTGAATTGGAAACGCATCTGACAGAAACTGACCTATACGAACTCTGCTGTACGTTTCACTGAGATACATTTTAATTAATCGAACTAGTTTCTTGGGAATACCAAATTCAATAAGAATATCATAACACTATAACACATAACATTTCTTCTTTTTGGTAATATTTTGCTCTTCGACTTACATATTATTATTATTATTATTATTATTATTATTATTATTATTATTATTATTATTATTATTATTATTATTACAGTTTTAATACGTCGGATTTCAAACAAAACACATGAAGTAAAAAAATATTACCTCCGAGAAAAAGGCGTTTTGATATCTCTTCAAAACTGAATCCCCAAAATATTATTATTAGTAAGTTGTTTATCTTTATGCGTAGATTATTTAATTTTCCAATCTAAGTTTATGCACATACATTATTTTTTAATTATATGCGCTTTTTCTCAGCATTAATATTTTTTACTTATATTGTTTTGCTTGTAAACCGACGATCGTTGTTATTATTATAGTATAGCACATATTTAGGCTCCTGAGGGATACATCATGCTTCACTGACAGGAACTTCATTCCCGGTTTTGCGTAGTTTTAAAGTGTAAACCTGAGTGAAATAACAACACTTATGTGCAGTTAATATTAATGCATAGTTTAACGTTCTAGATATTCCTACCTGTTAAAGAACCCTTCACGCTGAGCCATATATTTATACTAGTGGCTTGTGCAGCAAATGCTGCAAACTAAGTTCATTAAACGTTCAAATAAAAAGTGTTCAGATTTATTTTCAATGAAGAATGCCAGACATTTTGAAAGATATTTGCTTCCATAATAATGAAACATACTCCCTCTGAATGGTTTTTTATACCTAATATTTTTATTGAACTTATCCACTTTCAGTTTTTGAGTTTCGACGCGAAAACGCAAGTAACAATGTCAGAAAGATCAGTGGGTCTTTCATGTGGGAGTAAAGCAATAGTTGTTTCAGGTCATTGTAGTTTGTACGTGAAAGTTAAAAAAATCGGGTTCGCTATGCATGTTTCGTGAACTAGCTTGAAATGTATCCTGCTAAGAGATCTTGCTGAAATGATCGAGAGACTACAAAATTTTCTAGGCCTCTTATTTTATCAGTAATACCTTTTGATCTTTCCTTATTAACTGTAATTTTTGCGCTCTCTCGAGCCAATACTGAAGAGAATAACGCATATAAATATCTACACCACACCGCCATTAAGTGTATGAAAAATATCGAACCCCACTTGATTAATATATATAAAAATATTTGATTTTTAATAACAATATTATTTGATTTTAACAATATTATTATTTTACGTAAGTTTTGTAGTTATATATAGCCGCCACTCAGTAAATTATAGAAATGAAGATCTAATTTAAGATATTCTCTACATCTACTTATATAACCCCAAAACGTTTCACCTTCATATCATCAATATAGCATTAATATGTATAATTAATGAAAAATAGTCACATCATGGCATTAACTACAATAATATTTCATTTCTAATGGTAAAAACGTCACCAAACAACCTCAAGTTTTGTAGATCTTAATATCCAATACACAGCTGTACTCAGAAAATTACACACCGCAGAATCAGACTTGTAAATTATTTTTAGCAAGTCTTGGAGTTTTTAACAACCAATTGAATTTGACCTCAAAATGTGTCAGCAATCCTGCAAGTCATGGCCTTCGTATAATAGCCTATTGTTTATTGTAGTGTGTGTTTTGTTTTATTCTGAAATGCAATTAGTTCTCAAAACTGACGAAAGATGGATTTTGGAAAATAGGAAAATTATGTAGGAAAACTAACGCGTCACTGAAAGTTACTATTTTTCTGAAAACCCTTGGATGCCAAGCTTTAAAATGACAGGTCACTCATTAAAATTCGTTCAACCGTTTTCCCGTAATTTCCATTACCAGTTCAAATTATATATATAGATAATATAACAGAAAAACATATACATGTTTTAGTTATATCTGAAATCTGTGCTGGAGGCTATTTCCAGTTCTGCATAACTTTCGCTTGTGCTAACTCCTGAATTAATCCCTTGGAGTCGAAAGCGACTCCACATATCTCAATTCTAAAAATGTTAATAATTGAATCCATTGAACTACTGGGTGTTCAGTTCAAAGTGTGTCATGGCTCGCTGTATGCCATCATGTGGCTAGTCGATGAGCCTAGAGAATTCAATCTTCTTACAGTTCCGCAGAGGTGTATTACTTATGTGCGAGAGAAGTTGCCTAGCAAGTTCGGCGTTCATTCTGAAGAGTACGTACCGATATGTACGGTGACGCCGGTAGTGGCAGGAATGTGAACTGTTTCGAAACATGTACTGAGGTGAGTTTTTTTCTTACTGTCGAGATATGGGGAGGGGGTTAAGACGATTACTTACGTATTAGTTGACATTAACTTCGACGGTCAACATGGACACGGAGCATTTGATTTGTGTTGTGGAATGTTGCCGTACGCAACCGATGATAACAAATACCCTGCGTACGACTTGCCAGCGCAAAACACAGTTCGAAAGAGGTTATGGTAGCACACAGACCGTACAGACCGCCATCTGCTGCTACGACGTTCAAGTTATACCGTTCAGATTGAACGCCTTGATTAATGGGCAACTTCTCTGACATAAAAGCTGAAACTCGCTTCAAATCGCTGACTCACAACAGTGACGTCATGACGCACTTTGAAATGAATATCCAGCATGTTCTCAACCTCTAGCACGTAGGTTGTGATATTTCTTACAGTCATAATAAGACGTTCAAAATAAGTTTCAGTCAACTTGCTGAACAATTCACGGGGCACAATAAAGAAAGCACGCAGAGATAAGGTTGCCGGCAGCAGTTCTGGCCCGTGTGCATTGCAACAAAGCAGCGCTGTTATGGTAGAGCACAGGAAATGAAATATTTGAAGTCGAAGAAGATGTTTAGAGTTAGATAGAACATACAGAGCGGTTCAAAAATATTTTGACTTGCGGTAAGAGTGTCAGTTTACTGCGAAATGCCATTAAAGTTGGAAAGTCTCGTCTGCTTTCCATAACATTGAAGTATTTCTCATGTCTGACTCTGATACGGTGCATCCGAAAGACGAGCGCTCTGCTTCCTGGAGCATATCCCGGGATGGCGCTCTGCTCCTTTGTGAGGGATTGCTGTACAAATATTTCAACTGCTGCTGGCGCTGGTATGTTGTTTGCTTCAATTAGGCAGAGTATAAACTTCCCTGATGGCAGATGTGCAATGTTATCGGTCTAAAACTAGACCGGTGTGTAAATGCCAGTATAAGAAGTCATCTCAACTTTATCAATTAAAAGCGTATGTTACAAATATGAACCTAATTAAACCAACAGCAGGAAATGGTTTTTTACTAATCATCATTACCAGGGGCTCGTACGGGGAGAGAGTGGACGAAGCTAAATCGTCCAGCCTTTATCCGCATCTTTACGTTGTGTAGATGTTTGAAATCACGAGAAGAACATACACGTATAATTAAAGTTTAGTATAGACTGCCACTCATTACATGGCACAGAGACAAACACTGAAAATACACAGAAAGAGACTAAACGGCTTTGGGCCATGTATTAAGGATGGAAAACAGATGTCAAACAGGTTGCATAAAACTTGAAGAGCTGAAGTAGACCTATATTATAACTTGCTTACAAGTGGCTTTTAAGAACCCCAGAGGTTCATTGCCGCCCTTACATAAGCCCGCCATCGGTCCCCGTCCTGATTAATCCAGTCTCTACCATCATATCCAACCTTCCTTAAATCCATTTTAATATTATCCTCCCATCTACGCTTTGGCCTCCCTAAAGGTCTTTTTCCCTCCGGTCTTCCAACCAACACTCTACATGCATTTCTAGTTTCATCCATACGTGCTACATGCTCTGCCCATCTCAAACGTCTGGATTTAATGTTCCTAATTATGTCAGGTGAAGAATACAATGCGTGAAGTTCTGTGTTGTGTAACTTTCTCCATTCTCCTGTAACTTCATCCCTCTTAGCCCCAAATATTTTCTTAATAACATTTCTGTTCATAATTTTATTTTCTTGGAAAAAAGACACAAGTAAGATAAATCTGTTACTGACTTTTCAAATAAGAAGATAAAACACAAAAAAACATTCTTCGGAATATGTATGATAAGAACTTTCTTGTGTTAAATATTATTAACATACCTTGTTAACATGTTTCGACCTATTTTCGGTCATCTTCGGAACTGGTCGTTGTTGGTCTTGGCGCCTCTTGTTTCCTGTGTGGGTGTGTTCGAAGTGTAGAGTCAAAGAATGTATGTGTTTTGAAATTGAGTGGAATTCTGAAAATTCCTGCCTACTTCCGTGAGATCCTCGGAGTGGACTTTTGCATCACCACGCAGTAGAAACAAATGTGGGCGTGACGGAAGCTGTGCAGCGGATCCCGGAATTAGAAAATAAAACTCATTTTGATATCTGTTTACATGGGTGAAAAAGACGTGGGATTCAAACCCACGAATTCCTACGAACTTTATGTACCTTAATGATTTATTCCGGGTGGGCTTGCTGAGCCAGTCCGTGGTTTGAACTCTGTTTACAGACTCATCTGAGTGCATAACAAACTAACTGCTACGACGCAAGTGCCCATCAGGTTCCGCTAACTACCCGCTTGGCTTCAAGTATGGATGACACAAAGGGAAGTGTGCAAACTAGAATTTTATGTTGAACATGGGGAGGTTAAGTGGCGCTGTGAGGGAGCACTTCCTGCACTTCTTGTGCGATATAATGGAAATGTTGGCCGTATAGTTGGGAAGCACTCTGAGTTAGGCCGTATCCTATTAAGAGGCAAGCGGGATCGACAAAGACAATCAGCAAGTTGTGCGGATTAGACTTTCGCAGGGATGATAGAAGTGCTAATGCAGCAGCACACACCGTGCGAGGGAAACGCCTTGGACCCGGAAGCTCATGCCCCAAACATGCATCCAATTTAAACCTTAAAATTAAAAGCGTATATATATGCAACAATATGCTTATGCATTTATTATTTATTTGTTTAACTATTTATTTCAATATTTAATTAATTAATTAACTTATTTATTTACTTAATTAGTTTCTTATTTACTTCTTTACTTAATTACTTATTTATTAATTTATTTAGTTATTTATTTACTTATTTACTTATTTATTTACTTATTTACTTATTTATTTACTTATTTACTTACTTATTTACTTATTTATTTTTACTTATTTATTTATTTACTTATTTATTTATTTATTTTTATTTATTTATTTATTTATTTACTTATTTATTTATTTATTAATTACTATTTACTTATTTATTTACCTAATTTATTTACTTATTTATTTATTTATTTATTTACTTTTACTTATTTATTTACTTATTTATTTATGTATTAATTTATTTAAATATTTATTTATTTACTTATTTACTTATTTACTTATTATTTACTTATTTATTTGCTTATTTATTTATTTATTAATTTATTTACTTATTTATTTATTTATTTATTTATTTATTTACTTACTTATTTACTTATTTATTTATTTATTTACTTATTTATTTATTTATTTATTTATTTACTTATTTATTTATTTTATTTACTTATTTATTTATTTACTTATTTGTTTATTTATTTATTTTTTATTTATTTATTTATTTACTTATTTATTTATTTATTTATTTATTTATTATTTATTTATTTACTTATTTATTTATTTATTTATTTATTTACTTATTCGTTTATTTACTTATTTATTTATTTACTTACTGTATTTATTTATTTACTTATTTATTTATTTATTTATTTATTTATTTATTTATTTTTATTTATTTATGTATTTATTTATTTATTTACTTATTTATTTACCTATTTATTTATTTATTTATTTACATTATTTATTTACTTATTTATTTACTTATTTACTTATTTATTTATTATTATTTATTTACTTATTTATTTACTTATTTATTTACTTATTTATTTACTTATTTATTTATTTATTTACTTTATTTATTTATTTATTTATTTACTTACTTATTTATTTATTTATTTATTTATGTATTAATTTATTTACTTATTTATTTATTTACTTATTTATTTATTTACTTACTTATTTATTTATTTACTTATTTATTTATTTATTTATTTACTTATTTATTTATTTATTTATTTATGTATTTATTTATTTACTTATTTATTTATTTACTTATTTATTTATTAACTTATTTATTTATTTATTTATTTATTTACTTATTTTTATTTACTGTATATTTATTTACTTACTTATTTATTTATTTACTTATTTTTTATGTAATTTATTTATTTATTTATTTACTTATTTATTTATGTATTTATTTATTTAACTATTTATTTATTCTGGTGCTGTTAAGTCCATGAGCCTTCTCTTCCTCACCAACAGAAATATGCACTGTACAAAAAAAAAAAAAATTGAAATCTGCAGATAGGAAACTAATAATAACGCTAAATTCCTCAAAACCATTCATAATGAAGCAGCATTTACGATTAGTATCTAGCACAAAAACTAAGAGACAAATAATTTTTAATTATTCATTAACGCATTAGCTCGTGACCTTAAGAGTTCTGAATACAATAAACATGTACAATATAATGTGATACTTGCAAACATTGAAGAAAAGGAAAAAAGAAAGTTAATTGTTGAAGGCAAATATAAGTGAATTATTGAAATAGAGATGATGATGTAATATTTGAAGAGAATAGTCGATAATATTTATAAGAACAGACATATACTGAAAAGAGATGTGAAGTTCCTTAAGATAATTCCATGTGAATTTTGTAATAGGACGTTGTACTTTTGAGAAAGATACGGCAGACAAGGTTCATCCATAGACTTCTTCTCAATATAAACCTCGGTGGTCTGATTTAGGTTTCTTTCGAAACGGATAGTAGGGTCAAGAATAAGAGCCCGTTTTAAGCGTCGTACACGATGATCAGCAGCTCGCCTAGTTAGGGCATCGTGCAAGCACGCGTCCAAGTGTTTCAAGCTCGCTACAGTCTGGATGACGGCAGCGGGTTGTGCTTAGAGTTCTGCCCGGTATTGCGCGAACCGCCGAAATATTGCTTGACATTTTTAAAGCATTGGTCCATTCTGAGGAAGATACGCCCTTTCGATTGCTTACCCATGAGTTAGCGTTGGGGAGAACACCATAGAAAATGACCCCTTTACCATGCAAGGTATGGTTTGTCAAAGTTTGAAATGCTTCATTTCTTAAGTGTTCACGAAGTTTACGACCTGACCAGTTGATAGCATCAATAGCTGTGATATTCAATTTTGACAGAGCAGAAACTTTTTCACTTACAAGGTCCCTAACAATATGGAGATGGCAGTCACCAACACGAAGAAGAAGAAGAAGAAGAAGAGTATTACAAATATTTATGTGTTGCACGTAAGCTTCCCAAAATGCTTTCAGTAACGAAATACCACGATATATTTTAGGGGCGTAAAGCATTCCGTCAGGACAGTCATAAGGAAGGTCAATAAGGTCTTTGCATACTCCTCTGGTAACTTTATATCTAAATCATTAGAACATAAACATATGAAAGTCCACACCCGTGGAGTAACGGTCAGCGCGTCTGGCCGCGAAACCAGGTGGCCCGGGTTCGAATCCCGGTCGGGGCAAGTTACCTGGTTGAGGTTTTTTCCGGGGTTTTCCCTCAACCCAATATGAGCAAATGCTGGGTAACTTTCGGTGCTGGACCACGGACTAATTTCACCGGTATTATCACCTTCATTTCATTAAGACACTAAATAACCTAGATGTTGATACAGCGTCGTAAAATAACCCAATAAAATTTAAAAATTAAACATATGAAAATGGTTAAATTTGTGTAATATCGGCACAATTAAACTAAGTTGGAGATACAAATTATTGTTATTGTTGTTTTTATTATTATTATTATTATTATTATTATTATTATTATTATTATTATTATTACATACTCCTCCGACACACAGCACGCGCTACACGTTTTATTTGAAGGAAGACAGCGCAAGTTCAAGTAAGCTGATGTTAGCAACGCATTGGAATGCCGTCTGAATGAGGAAACGCGTCCTCCAGTCAGATCAGCACACGTGCCACGGCACAGCTGGGCCAAGAGCCGACCGTCTGGCTGAGATCTAGATGCTTTACGTGTCCTACTGACATGCACGGTTCTTATGTCACAAATAGTATTACTGTTTATATTTCATTTTCTTCAACTAACATATAAATATATATATACGTGCACGCGATCATAACTGATGGGGAAAAATTTTGATTCAGTACACTTTTATTTTGCCAAGTATAGGCCTATGTTTAGTCAACAGTTCGAAGACAGGTTGGAACCTCATAAGTGACACAAATAAGGTATCTCTCATAAAGCAACTAAGCCAGAAGATGATGGGGTAGGATGACCAGTACCTTTCTCCCTCCATTGCATGCATCACTAACTAGTAACATATTACACTAATCAGACTTCAGATGTATACAAGTTTGTTTGGTTGAACAAAACTACATGCATTGTAGAAAATCCTAAATATTATTATTATTATTATTATTATTATTATTATTATTATTATTATTATTATTATTATTATTATTATTATGGCCGGCGCATAGATATAATAGCTTTCAAGGAATCTACAAGATCTGGATTCATAATTGATCCCACTGTGCGTTTCGAAACGAATGAGGAACAGCCAGCAGAAGTGGATAAGGAAAAACAGAATATCTACAATCCTACCATTCCATATTACCTCCAAAAGTACCAGCTAGAAGAGCTTGAAGTAATCGGTCTTCTGGTTGGAGCAAGAGGTACCGCTACTCTCTTCATGAAAGGTGTGTTTAAGAGGCTTGGAATACCTACATCTATTATTCAGATTGTAACTTTAGCTACTTTGAAAGGATCAATTGCTCTCCTGAAGCATCACCTATATTCGAAATGAAACCAAGTTCATTAGCATTCTTTACTTTTTTGTAACACTGGCCTCTCTAAAACTAGGTATATTTCCACCAATCTCAAACTGTATTTGCAGCTATGTACTTGTAAGAGTTTCATTGTCAAAACAAAATTAATGGTTTACTGACCTTGTAAACATTTATATGGTTAAGTACTCTTTGTCCCTTGTGGCAGCTCACGATTAGTGAGAAGATTTCTAAATTAATAACAATTGTACTTCCTGTGTCACATGTTGTAAAGTGGGATGTACTGCCTGATAATAGATGTACAGATTTAGACAACGAAGTGGCCTGTTGCCATACCCTTCGGAAGACTTCGGTTGATTTCGTGAGAGCTTAGGTTTACACGTGAACGAATTTCTTATGCACCGTTCCGCTATTTTTCCTTGGTTTTGTTTGTTGTTTTTTCTGTTTGTTTATAGCTCAAGTGTCATGAATAATCTATAACGAAGATATGTTTAAGGAGTAAATTAGGTGTAAAATAAACTCCTTTCCCTATAGTGTGACCAAACTATTTCCGACTTGACAGCTTACATGGAAGGGGGAGCAATGTTGTCATGTTCATCTTACGTGTAAGCGAGCGCGCTGCTGATAGAGTGCAGTAACAAACAGCTGGCATGAACGTATACATTGCTAATTAATTTGTGGAATACTATGCATTAAAATTAGTATGGTGGTAGTCTTCAGTGTATTGTAATATTGTTAGACAAGCGTCGAAAGAACTGTAAACTGTAAAAACAAGTTTAAATTTAATACGATACCTTTACTTTTAAGGGGAGGCAGAGGTGAATATTTCAAAATCCTCAAAATTTATCCGATTTGTTTGAAATTGATCATGGATAATAAGTATGTTATTAGTAATGGACATACCAAGTTTCAACTTCCTAAGTACAATAGTTCTGTAAATATTAATAATTCTATGAAACTTTATATAGTTTGATATAAAATGTTTCATGCACCATATTGTAAGAAATTTTCAATATTTATTTTTAATTATATGTTCAGAGAAGGTATATAAATAATGATAAGTATTAGTTTATTATGGGAATAATATAGTAATACAGTTATCTTGGTTTTAATTTCATACTTCTAAGGGCACAAAATAAAAAACTAACATCGGAATACCAAAATAAAGATAATAAAAATGAAAAAAAAAAAAAATTTTCATATTTTCTTCAGTTTTGTTCGAAAATTTCACCTCTGCCTCCCCTTAAGAGTGCCAGTATTCGTTCATGTAATATTGTTAGAAAAGCATCTTGCTAGAAAGCATTTATTTTATACATGGATAAATATATAATAGTATGCGAAACTTACAGAGTTTCCCGTAACACATACTAGAGGCGCTAATGTTGAAATTGATGTTTCTGCCACCTGTTGGGAGTAGGCGAACTTATTACATCTAGCAGCGCACCAAGTAGCGAAAATAAAAACTAATTACTCCATGCATTTAGCAGCGCACCTGGTGACGAAAATGTCAAACTGTGCAGAAAGTATTCCTCCCACCCTCATCGCTATTCAAAACTAACCCAATTTAAAATAAAACATTTATATTTTTATTCCTCACAGCATCTTCTACTGAAAATTCTTACAAGAGCCAACAGGAAGATAGAAAAGACGATCTATTTTACACTATCCAATTAAAATATAACCAGACAGAGACAAAAAATAAAGCAAAAGGTTAGAAAATTGGGATTGTATTCTTTGGGTATTTATTGTACAGCGCAATGGAAAAGTCTGCAAGAACTGCTTAGATAGTTCAATTTATTATATTACTATTACTTTACAATACATTCAACATCACTGTTTAACATACACTGCTTATACACACACATGTATCACTTTATGTTCACTTATTAGCAAGTTTCTGGCTGCCATCTTATCTTCTCGAGCAACATCTCGAACGGATAAATAGAGAACTTTGGGTAATGTACCCAACACGTAGTTCTAATGTTCACCACCTACGACGTTGGGCGCTGATCATCTTATTTGAGCCCCCTGCCGCCAGATGGTGCCGACCGCAGTTTCACATCCTATTATATGTTTATCCATGGTTTATATTTGTTACACTTTTTCCTTTTTCCCGGTGTTGAGGACCCTGCGTCATCTTCATCTGCACGGCCTTTTTCTTTTCCAATATCGATAACAGTGCTCTTATTAATGTTAACACAAGCAGCAGTTCTCATTACGACTTGCCCCAAAGGTAAAAGAGGCCCTCCATTGTCATTTTCCCTTTCAAAATACTCTCTTACCTTACACACCATCTTTCGCGCTCGACTCTTTAACGGGGCACCTTGTACAATATTCTTTGTTCTCCACCTGTATTAACGTGTACAATCACCTTTTACATTTTGGTGCAGAGGTTACAATTCACCATGTACACTACCGGTCAAAAGTTTTCGATCAGCTATGGAAATAACTATAGGGCTATACTTTATTTCAATGTACAAACACATCGGAAAAACTAAATTTATTTATTTATTTATATTTTTATTGCTGGTAAGTTTGAAATGAATACAAATTAATAAATACAATGAAAGATAAACTAGCCCACTCCTGAATGAGTAAGACTCGTGCTCAGAAGGGGATTAGAATACAGACAAAAATAAAATTAAATTTGAGAGTGAATGCAGATTAAATAGTGTTTAATATGTTTAAATCCAAACTATAAACCCAATACAATTTTTTTTTATTAATTTGGAGAGGGTTCGTGGTTAAAATAATATTGGAATAAAATTTGTTTAATAATCTGGGACCTTGACTCATGCTATGTTAAAAAGCTGCATTGGTTTTACATTTTGGTTCAGACAAACGCAGAGAATTCATATATGCCAAATAGACCAACAAAATACATATTTTCTCTCTCTAGCATTATGATATGATAGAATATTCAGTCCACACCTGTGGAGTAACGGTCAGCGCCTCTGGCCGCGAAACCAGGTGGCGCGGGTTCGATTCCCGGTCGGGACAAGCTACTTGGTTGAGGTTTTTCCAGGGTTTTCCCTCAACCCAACATGAGCAAATGCTGGGTAACTTTCGGTGTTGGACCCCGGACTCATTTTACCGGCATTATCACCATCTCATTCAGACGCTAAATAACGTAGATGTTGATAAAGCGTCGTAAAATAACTTACTAAAATAAACAAATAAAAAGAGAATATTCAAAACGAAATCCTTATTTTAACCACAAATCCATAGTTGTGATGGCGATCGAAAACTTTTGACCGGTAGTGTACATGGGAGGTTCTGATATACTGTACTCAATGAAAGCAGTTAGCATCTTCATAAAGAACCGTGACTTCAACTTGTATCTGTACAATGACTGGTTAATTGTAGAGCAAGACGAGAATTATGCACAACTCTGTGTACAATAAGACAAAGTTGCCTTCCTTCAGCACGAATGGCCCTTGATGTATGCGATGGAGACAGATGAAATTGGAATGGAGGCGTTACGTTCTCGACCGGACTGTACGCTCTTATACTTGTGGAGGGCGAAGTGGGTGTAATTCTGCCTTCCACATGTTACACAACTGCGAGCTGGACTCGCTTCCAATAAAGTGTCGTCTTCGTGCGGCAGGTTCAGCTTCTGGTTCGTCATGGAGACCTGCCTGTCATTTTAAAACGAAGGTGAAACTCGACTATATGTCTATAGATTTGTGCAGGATAGTCGCCATCTTCCGGCCCGATATCCCGCTTCCACAGCCGAATATTCTAACCAAAGTCACTTCGACCACAACCCGCAGTTAGCATAATTGAAAGTAAAGTAATGTTCCTCAAACCATCTAGTACAGCCATGGCGAAAATGTGACTCACGAGCACATTGTGGCTCGCAATGGTAGCTGTGCATTTCTCTTGCTTCCTACCTTCTCCAACCCTCACCCTCTCACTCACTGGAGTCAAACTCCGTTTCATTTGTATTTGTCTCTGACCTGCGAGTGGCGTATCGTCGCAATATCTCTCTCGAAACCATGTACCTCTACAAAAACGAAAGTTCCAAGTAGGATGGGAGGACGCATTTTTTGCTGCCAATATGATGAGAATATTAAATGTATAATTTGTTCACAAGTATTACGAGGAAAACGGTTGTATAACATAAAACGGCATTATACTATATGTTACTGATGAAACATTAAAAGGTTAAGTGTTATTATTATTATTATTATTATTATTATTATTATTATTATTATTATTACTATTATTATTATCGTTTTTATAAATTATTGTTAGTATTAATTATTAGTATTATTATTATTAATTGTATTTTAATTAATAAGTTATTATTGTCATTATTGAGTATAATTAGTTACCAATTCCACCGGGTATATACCCATTGCAGTGTGAATAAATAAATACATACATACATACATACATACATACATACATACATACATACACACATACATAGGATTGAAATGAAGAAGTGGCAAGTAAGGAAGGCTGAAGACAAAATAAAAATGGAAGTTGTAGAAAAAGAAAAGAAATTTCGATCAGATTTGAGTCTGTTTATTGACCAAGAAGCGGAAACAGTGGAACATCTAATGATGGCAGCACTGCCCACATTTCTTTGACGATCCTGTTTTTCCTTCTAACACTACGAGCTAATAAGGCGATTCTAAATTATTTTGCCTACAATTTTCTCTCAGTTTTCTAACATAATTTCATTCAACAAGTATGCACAGGAAACAACAAAATGATATCGAAATATGTATGCATGGTACCATATTCTAGTCATAGTGCATAAGTGTTAAATTTTTTCTAAATAACCCCTATAGAAAGGTAGATTCTCTTATACAAACGAAATGAGAGTTTGTACACAAAAATTATATGCTACTTGTAACTTCTGTACAAATTATTTTCAAGATAATCTGTTAGAAAATAAGTTATTAATTGTGTTAAAAACCAACCTATAAAGAGTATTTCTCCTACACAAACGTAATGACAATTTACACACAACAAATATATGCTAGCTGTAAGTCCTGTACAAAGTTTCGTGAAAATTTGTTGCGTAGGAGAAAAATTAATAATAATAGTAATAAGAATAACTTACTTACTTACAAATGGCTTTTAAGGAACCCGAAGGTTCATTGCCGCCCTCACATAAGCCCGCCAGCGGTCCCTATCCTGTGCAAGATTAATCCAGTCTCTATCATCATAACCCACCTCCCTCAAATCCATTTTAATATTATCCTCCCATCTACGTCTCGGCCTCCCTAAAGGTCTTTTTCCCTCCGGTCTCCCAACTAACACTCTATATGCATTCTGGATTCGCCCATACGTGCTACATGCCCTGCCCATCAATAATAATAATAATAATAATAATAATAATAATAATAATAATAATAATAGTAATGATTTATTTAACCTGGCAGAGTTAAGGCCATACGACCTTCTCTAACACTCAACCAGGAGTAAAACTGCGTTACAAAAACACTACAAATTTACAAAGTACACTACAGTTTTACACACAAAACTGAATAAGATAATAATAATAAAATGTAAACAACAAGTAAGTAGAAATCAGACATAATATATAACATACAGAAAGGAAGGAAAAAGCATAATAAAATGTGAACAGCAGGTCAAAATAAATGAGACATACAAAGTATAAAAAATAAGTCAATTATTGATGATAATAATAATAATAATACTACTAATAGTAGTAATACAATAGTGCAGTACAAAGCATACAATGAATACAATATTTTTAAGTACACACAGTAAGGAAAATTATGATTATATATAGCTCAACTTATCACGTTATAGATATACCATTATCGGAAAATATGAAAACAAAAATATAAAATAAGTTAAATATTCATATTTTCTAAAACCACTCCCTCTAAAGGGGTATTTCCTCTAACAGAAATGTAATGAGGGTTTATACCCAAACAATAAATGCTTCCTGTAATTTCTGTATAAATATTCATAAAAATCTATTAGATAAGAGAAAAGTTATTAATTTTGTATAAAACCATTCTGTAAAGTGGTAGTTCCTCTTACACAAAAAAATGATAATTTGTACGTAAAAATCATATGATATTCTAACTCCTGTACAAAGTTTCATAAAAATCTGTTAGGTAGGAGAAACGTTATTAATTTTGTTTAAAACAATACCTTACAAAGGGATAGTTCCTCTTACACAAACATAATGAGAGTTTGTACACAGAAAATATATAGAGACTGCCTGTAACTTCTGTGTAAAATATAATGAAAATCTGTTAGAATGTAAGTTATTAATTTTGTCCAACTATATTTGCATCTTTCAAACGAAGCTACTAGACCTATGATCTATGTGCATCTAATTTGTACCGAAAGTAACCAAACACAGGACTCTGGTCATTACTAACAGTTTGCTATTCGGATTTAATGCTTTTCGGAAGAGTGACTTTCGAAATTTGGTTTTCGGAAACATCAAAGTGAGATTTTAGCCTTTCGGAAGGATGTACTGGGATCAGGCGAAACATGTCTGTTAAGATGTATGTGTGGCATCGCTTATGTCATGGCGTGGTCTTTTGAATGTTGCATCTCAAGTTACAGAAGGGAGCGAGAACTGCTTGAGACAATACAGCACAACACGTGATGCTTCATAAGCTTTTATTCGGCGGAGTCGCAGATGTCCGTTATATTTAGCGCGTTGCTCGATGTGGTTTATATTTCATGGCGATATCGATCGCCAGCAGAGTGCACTGACTTGGCGTGGTCCAGCTCGGGGGAGGGGGAAGCTGCCCGCATTAGTGTGGAGACAGGAAGCACTGACTGCAGGTACAGTGTGCTGCGAAGATGTCACATCAGAAGCAGCGACTGCAGCAGTTTCAGTACATGGACTACTTGCAAAAAGAACTGGGAGTCATAACACCAGTCTGACGTCACAGTTCCGTCGAAAGCAGAGCACTGCATGTTTGTGCTTCATGTAGTTAAAGAAAATTGAAATAGTGAGGCACACGTCGTCAAAGAGACGAATCGTGAAGCACACGATTTGATTACATCGCCAAATAAAGCAAGGGCGCGTGTTACAGCGATCGTGAATAAATATGAACGAAGTAAGGGAAAGAAGAAGTGATCAAGAGTTGAAAAACGAATTACCAGGGAATAAAAGTGTCTGACAACACGGAAATGTGTGTGCCTGTTATCTGTCCAAGCCAAGAACCATTCTATTGTATCACTACTCAGTGGTAAACAGAAAAGATCAATGAATAATTTCGAGGGAAATTATTCAAATCAAATTTACAGGGAGTTATACCTGAAATCTTAATTTGCGTAATACACGTCACTGTTCGTTAACAGAAAACCACAATTATTTAAGTCACACAGAGTTAGTGTGCACTCGAAGTTGGTTGCTTGACGGTTGTCAGCCCACTTTGAGGTCTGTGGATATAGGGGAAAAAATTGGATCGGTGTCGGGTAGAGTTCCCGGGTAGCTCAGTTGGTAGAGCGTTGGTACGTTAAACCAAAGGTCCTGGGTTCGATGCCCGGCCCCGGAACAATTTTTCCCTCGAAATTATTCAAATCAACTTGACAGGGAGTTATACCTGAAATCTTGATTTGTAGAAAAGATCAAGTACGCATTAATGTACAGCTACATTAGGTTTCTTTTAATCTAGCATAATGGTTAATTACATTGCACTGATTTGAATTGGCATGTAAAAATGTTGGCTATAATGAAATATATAAGGGACTACATTTTATAGAGTCAAGGCTAATTGGGATTTCCCAGTCTCTGATTGGGCCAAAAATCCTAATAGAACTGATATTTAACCCTTGCGGTGAATTTCGGTGAAGTCTGGAGGACCTAATTAGTCAAATCCACTCTCCTCACCTCCACGCTGCCCTGGGACCTCCTGGGATCTTTTAAGATACGACAGAGAGAGTGCTATGCGGAAAGCAACGGGAAGCTACCGCATTTACCTTTCCCAGAAAAACTGCACGAGCCTTAGCAATGGCGGAGGAAGCCAGCGAATAGGGATTATAAAGAATGGACACTTCGCGTCGGTACCTTTGATGTAGCCGGACTGATTTCAATGACCTTCGAGCCAGCTAGAGCGTGAGATTCTGCTTTCTCCCTAGAGTTGGCGCTGACATCACGCCAGCTAGCAGTCGACACAGCGGAAATATAACACATAATTAATACATCTAGGTACATTATGTACTCAAATAAAATAAATTGGATCCATAAAATAATAAATCCGTCATTAACTGTAATGTCTAGACTCTAGAGTTCCTTTATAATGAGAGTTGAGACGTTGACCCCAACAACAATTAAAATATGTAATGATTTGATAGCGCTGAAAATGGAAAAACAAAACTCTTATGAGAAGTAAAACCATATACCTATATTATATTATATACAAATATTAAACGAATTTGATACTTATTTTATAATGTATTATATTATTTTATAATAATGTTTATGATATCTGAAATATAAAAAAAATCATTATTACAACTAGTTGGTCACTGAGAAATGAGGAAAAGCTGTTAACTTGAATTTATTTGAAGCAAATCGTTACTGGATTATGCAATAAGGTAGGCAATGTTTGGATCCTGTGTCCCAACTCTATACTCAATTATTATCTTAGCGTATGCTCGATTACACTAACCTCTAGCGCTTGAAATTGGAACTAAACGCCGGCGCACAGAGAAACAAAACACAGGAAAATTCGCTCAGTGTCCATTCTTCATAATCCCTATTCGCTAAGGAAGCTTTTAATAAATAAGGTTCATCTTCTGCGGACCTCTGTAGTAAGAACTAAGGAAGAGACTAGTGAAGTTCTTTGTGTGGAGTGTGGCATTGTGTGGTGCAGAAACATGGACATTACGACGAAGTGAAGAGAATGAATAGAAGCATTTGAAATGTGGATATAGAGAAGAATGTGTTTGTGCTTTCTTACTACTTAAATTTAATGTTCGTGTTTGCCTTTTACATCTATTATTTCGATAAACTGAGAATTTGTTGTTATTAATGCCCAACACTTCCTAAAAGTACACCTCCAAGATTTATTTCCGCAAAAGTATTCCGTTGAAACGTTTATTTGAAATTATGTAACATAGTGCAGTCGAAGACCTGATTTTTTGTTGTGAGTTGCACATACTGTGTACCTCAACAAAGCACTGGGTCAAACCAGGATCTACTACAGGTCAGTGTCTGGACATAAACAAAACACGTGACGTTCTTCTGGCTGAAAGACTTGAGCGCTCCGTATCAACGTTGCCAAGTAACTATGCGAAAAATTTATTTTGTGCGAGATCGTGCGTATTTGCTTGGTTTCCGCACAAAACCAATCCGCGGAAAGTCTGAAATTCCACATTCAGTATTCCCAACCTAACACACATCACAATTTCCCTCTTCTTACCGCTTAAGTGACATATTGATTTTACTGCTTTAGGCTTTTAACATATTATTCTTAGAGACTTTCAATATAGTAATAATTATAAATTGGAAACTTACCACTGCAATTTCACCTAAATTGCACTGTTAATTATTGTTTTTAAATATTTGCAAAAATTAAGTAAACTCTACAACTCCACTAAAGTTACTGCATTCGTGATGCAAGTAACATTATAAAAGCCGTGAAAAAATCAACAAGATTCCATACTCATCATACACTGGGGGAAAAAAAGACAGACGTATATATAACAATGCTGAAGATAGATATTTCTGTATGACTTGAGGCTTTCCCGGCGTTTGATGTAGAATAACTCTTCTCGGGTTCTCAGCCAGGTGAGTTGGAGATTAGCTTCCAAGCTTTCGACAGCTAGCTCTGCCATCTTCTTCAGGGACGAAGAGTTATTCTATAGATATTTTTGTTTTGCAAATTTGCCGTCATTGAACAGAAACCAATATGGAGATTTCATTCCAACTAATTAGAAATTCCTCTTTCAGGTATGTAAGAAACTATCTTCGCACAAAATAATGTACGTTACACGAGCGGTATGTTTTCTTTCAATTCTCGGAAATTAAAAAAGCTCAACTACGTTTCGCTTTTTCAAACTTGTCCTCGAACATGAAAACTTCAACATTCCGCTCTTGTAACGCGTATTAGTATGATGCTAATGTAACATTACAATTCCTGTTAATGCAGTACTGAAATTTCCTATTTTTGCCCCAATGTAGGTTAGCCTGCTGAGTTTAAGCCGCACTTATACGGAGGAAGGGTAAATCCCCGTTCCGTTCAAATTTTATTTATCTATTTTATCCTATATGACAGCTTCGAAAAGTTCATTCCTAGTTAATCTCTGATCGAAACGAATTGTGTTATGACGTAAGCCACTCTTGAATTTTTGTGCAGTTGTAGGGCGGACGAAGTGGTACGGTGCATTGTCAATAACAGCTGCGCTATCAGGTGGACTATTTGGACTCTGTTCTTCTTGTAAGCATTTCTCATAATTTCAACTGTTCATATCGTCCGCAGATTTAGAATTAGAGTCTGGCGAACGATCAGAAGATAAACACTGCTTTTTTGTTTATGTGTAAGCGTTGATATGGTTACAAATCCTCAATATTAAAAATTGTATTTGATGTCTTTCACTCAACATACTCGATCCTGCTCGCTCGTCACATTTCTGTATCCGGGGCAACAGTCCCATTCTTCCACTAGTTTTACTTACGCCTATGGATCGGTGAAAAATGACATAATAGTACATTATGCAACGAGCCTATAATAATAGCAATTAAGACGCGAGTATGTTTGTTTATGAAACGAGCGCACGCTCGTTTCATAATTTTCATACGAGCGTCTTAATTACCTTTATAGGCAAGTTTCATACGACTTTTTATGCTCGACCATATTTCTAACTTGAAATTATTCAGAGCTATTCATTTTATTCGTATCTGACTGAAGATCGGAAGTGACCTTGTGCATAGCTCGTAAATTGTGAGATGTGCGCAGACGCGAAAATATTGATTTTTTTCCGAGGAACAGTAATGTCATTGACCTTGATGTAATGCAGAGAATGTATAACCTGGAAATTGATTTAGAATTGAAAAACGAGATGGCAAATTGAATTTATTTGAATATTATTTACAATTAACGCTAATTATTGTAGTAACAGAACATAACCTTCTGCGACAGTGTTGGATTTCCAACCTCCGTGACGTTTCCCTCGTTCTCTTTCGATTGCATATCCGAGAATAATCGAAAACCTGAACTTTAATGAATAGGTGTACTTTAATGACATGCATTAAAGGACTACTACCAGGTGTATAATTACTACATTTCGGCATGGTCGAGTATAAAAACATTAAAAAATGGAAATTTTATTTTTAACGGTTGACCAAGTTCAACACGGATTAATATTAATGATGAATGATGAATATTAATCCGTGCTGAACTTGGTCAACCGTTAAAAATAAAATTTCTCTTTTTTAATGTTTTTATGTTATTTAAACCGTTTCATAGCCATAAGTAAAAATAATTTACTTCTAGGTGTGTCTTGCGTTTATAGATACTGAATATGACCAAACTCCGTCCAATTCTTTTAGAAGAAACAATTTTACACAGACCGCAAACATATGGATGGAATGTTCAAAACCACCTATTTTGCAAACAAAGATTCTGAAATAAATATAAATGAGAACTAAAATTTAAGCCTTTCTTCATGACCGAGGTAACAGATTTGATTCCATGTAAGGCAGAGGGATTTTATTTACGTCATAAGGATTGTGATGCGTTGCTTCTTTGTAAATTAAAATAAAATGAGTGCAGTAATTATTACAAGAAGTATTATTGCACTGTTGTATAATTTTAAAGAAGTAATTGACTCATAGTGCATCTTTCGACTACACATTTAAAACACGAATCTTGTCTGTAACAAGCTCGCATAGTCTTCTTTCGAAATACAAGAGTGAGTTATTACAACATAAAACAATTACTTTATAGTTTTCATCCAAAGGAAACGAGTCTGTGATCTATTAAAAGTAATGTTTCAGAGAAGAGAACATTCCAATAATAACCAATTACGAATTGAAGCGATGTTTACTGGAAAGGAAGCGATGATGAAAAGCATGCTTTTGAACTTGGGAGAAGAATAATGACTCGATCGATGACAATTAAGTCCAAGTTGTGGAGTTTCTCCAATGCTTTCACCAGAACTTATTTTCGTATCTAACAAACGTTGTGATAGCACGTGTCATTCCTATACAATGCTCTGAATAGATGTGCAATTATAACATATACAAACATTATTATATTGTGGGTGTCACAATATCCGAAATAGAAAGGTCACGTGTAACAACTGTCAATAATTTTACAGTTTTCATATTCTGTCGCTGATGTATTTCGTTGCAAACAACTGATAGGAATTCGATTGTGAACACAACAGATATAATTATGGTACCTGGCCACAATATTGCAGCCACTCACATTATCACTTTACATATTACTTCCACATAGGCTATCAATAAATGCTGTAATAGCTTTTACGCAATTTATGTTAGGAATTCATGTGACATATTTTATTTTTAAACAATATTAAGTAAAATTACAAATCATAACAATGCCAATCCAATAAACATTGATAAATAACCACTATTCGCATTTTTTCAGAAATTTCACTATTTCAGGGTGGTCCTCTTAAAATCAATAAATTTAAGGAAAGGTTGAGAAGATTAGACTGAAAATTTAATTGGAGGTGCAGTGTAATTATTTAAGTTGTGTCATGTAATTAATTGAGTTGATATATAATTAATTAAGTTGATATGTAATTAATTTAGTTGATATGTAAATAAATTAAGGTGATATATAATTAATTAAGATGATATGTAATTAAGTTCGTATGTAATTAATTAAGGTGATATGTAATTACTTAAATTGGTAATAGTTGGGTGAAATAGGAGTACTTATAAGTTAGATTTACTTTTGTTTATCGTAGGCGTTATTATATAATAGTTTTTATTTATAGTCCTAGGTTTATTGCATCTACTATTTATAGATTTACGTTTATTTCATTTTGTTTCATTTACGTGTAATTATTGTATATTATATATCACTACCACCGGGTGTATACCCAATTGTAGTGTTAATACATACATACATACATACATACATACATACATACATACATACATACATACATACATACATACATACATACATACATACATACATACATACATACATACATACATACATACATACATACATACATTTCGTACCACCTCCTTTGACATCAATAACCGCTTGAATTCTCCTTGGCATGCTTGCAGTACTGGACTCTATTACTTCCTGGATCCTCTCATAGTGATTCCAACATGTATTAGCCTTTCAATAAGGTGAACTCTGGTAGTAATGAATTCTTTTGCCATCTGTCTTACGAGTTCCCAGACATTGTCAATGGGATTTCCTCAAATACAGAAGAAAGTGTTTGGTACGCAATTGAAAGGAGTCTAATTACGAATATTAACATTAGTAAATGAAGCACATAGACAACAATATAAAACTAAAATCATCAAAAGAAATGAAATGAAATTCAGAAGTGATTATAATAATGTGGCCAGGTACTGAATACAAAATAGAGCATTAACAACAACGGAACAGGTAGGCCTATACTGGAAAGCAGGACCAATTATCCGTTGTCTTATAAATAATATCGTTTTCATTTTATTTTTTGGGTTATAACAAGGGCTGATTTAGGAGATGATTTTCGTGTCTAGTGTGACATTAATAGCTGTTGGGATGGTGAGAAGAGAAACGCATTTAAATCAAGGTTTTAAATAAGTAAAAGTGGAAATATAATTCCAAGAATTTGTGAAATAGAGTGCGATTATGTGCTCAGGGAAGACGTAACACAACGGTAGACGGTAGTTCCACGTATAAAAATATGTACCATAATGTATGATGGTGAAGAGATAGTAAAAGACTTTGGGTGGGAATCCCTCAAATCAAGGCGACGAAAAAGCAGACTCACCGCATTGTTTAAGGCACAAATGGGACACAAAGCATGGACCGACATCAATGCTAGATTAGCAACACCATCATACTTAGGCAGGGCAGATCATATTAGGAAGTTTAAATGTAGAAAACAAAGAACGGATGTGGCAAAATTTTCCTTTGTTAACCGCACAATAGTAGACTGGAACAGCTTACCTGCGGCAATCTTTCAGGGTGGTCCTCTCAAAATAATACATTTAAGGAAAGGTTGAGAAGATTAGACTGAAAATGTAACTGTAGGTGCAGTGTAATTGAATCGCTCCATGCAGAAAGGGCTTCAGTCACAAATTTTGAAAAAAAAACGAGATATCGATGGAAATCATATCTTTATGGATGGTTCCATCAGCCTGTGCAGAAAGGAATTCAGTCCAATGCTTGGAAAGACAGAAACTGAAGCGTCAGGCTGAGAGTTATATGCAGAAAGGAATACAAAGTACAGACTGTTTTCTTTAGTTTTCTCAAAACCAGGTCTAATGGACTGAAGCCCTTTCTGCATGGGGCGATTCAATTATCTAAGTTGTGTCATGTAATTAATTAAGTTTATATGTAATTAATTAAGATATGTAATTTAGCTGATATGTAAATAAATTAAGGTGATATGTATTTAATTAAGATGATATGTAATTAAGTTTATTTGTAGTTAATTAAGGTGATATGTAATTAAGTTTATTTGTAATTAATTAAGGTGATATGTAATTACTTAAATTGGTAATAGTTGGGTGAAATAGAAGTACTTATAAGTTAGGTTTACTTTTGGTAATTGTAGGCGTTATAATAGAATAGTTTTTATTTATAGTTCTAGGTTTATTGCGTCTACAGTATTTATTTATAGTGAGAAATAAATTTAGGTTTATTTGTTTTATTGCTGTAATTATTGTATAATTATAATGGTATTATTGTATATTATATATCACTAAATAAATTGATACTAAAACTTTGTGTTGTACTAGTAGACTATATTGTATATCTCATGTGTATAGACTGTGACTATATATTAAGACTTTATAATAGTATTAAGTTTTTTGACTTGTTCCATATTCTAGCTGTAAGCAATGTATGAATACCATGGAATGTTAATAAATACAATACAATACAATACAATACAATACAATACAATACAATCACTGCCACCGGGTGTATACCCAATTGTAGTGTTAATAAAGACATAAATACATACATATATACAAACTTCAACAATACATCATCTACAATAGCAACGAGATCTATCTATTAGTCCCCATTGCGGGGAGGGCACGGGGTGGGAACTGACCTTACACGTAGGCCGCTTGAGTGGGCTCATTGTACTAACCGGAATGTGCGCTACAGAATCTCCTGCAGGCCGCCACCGAACTCCTTTACAGGCTGCAGAATCCGTTTACCTTCCCACGTAGACATCATCGCGGTCATTCAACCCTGATCCCACGAGCTACTGCCAGCCCGCGGTACATAGCAAGTAAGTACTACTTATCACGGACGGTCCGAAACATTGGAAAGAAACGGAGATGATGAAATAGGAGAAGTAGAATTATGAGGCGAAATAAGTCTGAAGTCCTTCACGAAAGTTACCCAGCAATTCTCCTTCCATTGGTTGAGGGAAACCTCGGAAGAACCTCAAGCAGGTAACTTGTTCTAACCAGGATTTGAACTCGGGTTCACTCGTTTCATGGTCGGACTTGCTAACAGTTACTCAACAGCGCTGCACACAGCAGCGAGATATAGGATGAAAGGAAAAAGAAAGAAGTGGGAACAAGGCTAGGCTTCACAGTGCTACACTTATTACTTGCCTGCAGCACTAATGCTTCAAAATGTGGTCCGTCCGCCTTCCGACAACTGTGAACTTTCATAGGCCAGTCCTCTTGTATCCTGAACTAGGTCCAACAAATTTGTTACGCTATACCAGGACACAAGGCTGAAAGCAGCAGTGCTAGTGTACAGTGGGCTATATTATCTGTCATCGCATTTAGAGTTCTGTTAGATACTAGAGATTATTAGTTGAAGACCTTCATGAGGAGTTTAGATGCATCATGGCTGGTCTCAAGACAAGCTTACTGGGAATACATAGATGTACGGAACGCTTCGGTTGGGGCTGTGACAGTCTCTTCCTCAGCCAAAGCACCATGTAGATGTTTCCTGGATTTAGAGGTGATCGCGTTTAATTTTATGTTTTCGTCCCGTTGATATTATTACTTACTTACTGGCTTTTAAGGAACCCAGTCCACACCTGTGGAGTAACGGTTAGCACGTCTAGCCGCCAAAACCAGGTGGCCCGGGTTCGATTCCCGGTCGGGGCAAGTTACCTGGTTGAGGTTTTTTCTGGGGTTTTTCCTCAACCCAAAATGAGCAAATGCTGGGTAACTTTCGGTGCTGGATCCCGGACTCATTTCACCGGCATTATCACCTTCATCTCATTCAGACGCTAAATAACCTTAGATGTTGACAAAGCGTCGTAAAATAACCTACTAAAATAAAAATTTAAGGAACCCGGAGGTTCATTGCCGCCCTCACATAAGCCTGCCATTGGTCCCTATCCTCAGCAAGATTAATCCAGTCTCTACCATCATATCCCACCTTCCTCAAATCCATTTTAATATTATCTTCCCATCTACGTCTCGGCCTCCCTAAAGGTCTTTTTCCCCTCCGGCCTCACAACTAACACTTTATATGCATTTCTGGATTCGCCCATACGTGCTACATGCCCTTCCCATCTCAAGCGTCTGGATTTAATGTTCCTAATTATGTCAGGTGAAGAATACAATGCGTGCAATTCTGTGTTCTGTAACTTTCTCCATTCTCCTGTAACTTCATCCCTCTTAGCCCCAAATATTTTCCTAAGCACCTTATTCTCAAACACCCTTAACCTATGTTTCTCTTTGAAAGTGAGAGTCCAAGTTTCACAACCATAAAGAACAACCGATAATATAACTGTTTTATAAATTCTAACTTTCAGATTTTTCGACAGCAGACTGGATGATAAAAGCTTCTCAACCGAATAATAACAGGCATTTCCCATATTTATTCTGTGTTTAATTTCCTCCCGAGTATCATTTATATTTGTTACTGTTGCTCCAAGATATTTGAACTTCTCCACCTCTTCAAAAGATAAATTTCCAATTTTTATATTGTTTTATATTGTTGATATTATTATTATTATTATTATTATTATTATTATTATTATTATTATTATTATTATTATTATTATTATTATTATTATTTGAAAAGATGGTGCTGTGGCTATAATGAACCAGAAGACATTCAGAAAGCATCATAATACTGAAAATATAGATTGCATTGCTCACTACTTAAAGAAACGTATATTTTGTATGTCACAAATTAAATTAAATACCGTGACAGTTTAAAATGACAGTACATGTTATATAACGTGCATAAAAGTAAAAAAAAATCCATATGACAAAATCAGTACGAGTAGACGTGAGTTCTGTTTCCATGGGAACATTACTATGTCCATACCACTTAATACACAGATTGCATAGTGGAAATTACATTTTAAGCGAATGGGTTTGTAATCCTTTCTAAAAATCTCAATTGTCTGTGCCAATTACTGTTTTACTCTTCTTTAATCTCTGCAGCAAAATACAGAATCACATCCAATTGTATGCCACATTAACATCATTAGCGACCTACTGAATGATGGTCATAGCCTCTCACCCCAGCCACTGTCCGTTTGATCACATTACAGAATTGTGCCTGTCTCTTTAAAAACGTGACTTTTTCTTGGTTAGTACAGTTTTGCAAAGCATCGTAGTAACAGTGACCCTGTGAGACTATATTCTGATGCTACAGTTACTCACAGAAAGACTGATCCATTGGAATATTCAATTCCCAGATACAAGACACTGCGCATGATCAGAGACCCAAACTCAGTTGAAAACTGAAAGAAAAATGTTAATTTGGTGTAGCTTTGTATGAACTCACACAGAACTATAAATCATCCCCGCTTTTTACGAAAAACGACGAAGCAAAGCTATAGGAAATATCGAAGCGGTATGCAGCGTTATCCAAATTTCCCTCGGGGATAAGACTACCATATCATCTGCGTTTCTTATCTGTAGCACTCCTGTCTCCCGAAATTTATTCTCAAGGTCAGGATTGTTGAACGTTTTGGGATGCTAACAAAGGGCAGTCTTTCCTTATATCACTTCATACCTCTAATTTCTTTACATATAATATTATCAACAGTAATCTCACTAGACGTTTTGATTTATCTAGAGAAAATCAAAACTCGAGTGGGATTTAATTGACTATTACACGATTAGAAGAAAGTATATAAAGATTAGAAGTAACGAAGTACTCCAATACAATAAAATATTAATTGGCTTACGAAAATACAACTGTCTTCAAATGTATTATTGTACCATCTAAACATTACAAATATTACGCTAGATGCATGCTAGATGGCAGTAGTGAGCAATGTCTTCTCGTCGAGAAGTTCTCGATCTATTATTCACGATGGCAATGTTACTAGTCAAGAAGGCTTTGTTGATTCAGTTTCATTTTTATTAAAATGCAACATTCCACTTCAATTATCCGAATCCCAGTAATCAACGTCACTTGACAGATGATTTTCAATAAATCTTAATATTAAACAATCTCTGATACGTGACTATCCATAATACCATATAGCAGAAGCTATAACATAACCTAACTAATATACACAAGTGTTAGAAAAGTTTTAATTAACGACGATGACATAAAAATAAACATGAATAATTTTAAAAGGAATAATTATTGAATGTACAATTTTCAAATTTGAATGTGGTTGGTGGTTCAATTGATGTTATATTGGACGTGTGCGTAATAGAAGTGGAACTCGTTGATTTAGGCCTACATGGTGTATTCAACTTATTCAGGATTTCCGAATGGTGCTCTTCATTTATTTGTAAATCGGATTTCAGAAGATGCATAGGTATGATCAGTGATTTTTATTAATTCTTGTTCTTGAATGCCAATGCGAGTCATATTTGAAACTGCTGTACATCGACTGGAGTGGTTTGTAATTATATATATATATATATATATATATTTTTTATTTTTGACGTCCAGACCAGCGCAGTTTGAAATGTTGGCAAACAAAGAAACAAATGCTAGGGACGCGATAAAATTAAACAAATGCTGGCGACGCGATAAAATTGTGCGATAAGCAGCCATGATTGGTGAAATACGTCCTTTCGTACCGTTTTATTGGTAAAAGTAGTATGACGTTGTAAGAGTGTAATAGTCATAGGTAATACCACGGAAAGATTTGACCTATACTGTGTAGACCTACAGTATGTTAAAATATTATGTTTGTTTATAAATTATATTTGCAAATCTTCAAGACTTATTTCAATGGTTCACTTTCGCTCAAGAAAGCTCCTTAAAACTAGCGACCAGTAATTCCTTCAAAAGTAAGACGCCTCTCAATGGAGGTAGAACGTTATTCGTACAGACTACTTAATTTGCTAGGCAAATACTAATATTTCTATATGTAAGTAATTAATATTTTACTCGTCATTTCACTAATAAAATCACTTCCTTTTACTTGGAGTGGACCGCCATTGCGTACTTTTCATTTAGGGATTCATTATTTTACTAAAAATTGTTACGTTTCATGCGCACCACGATAGGCTAGGAAGAAAATCCTAGTCATAGTTGAAGAAATCGCTGTACACACACAGACTTCACGTCACTATGAATCCGTTATAGAAGAACCAAACTGAATGTACGCAATGTGCATTGCTCTGAAGGAGTGACGAATCGTTTTTACTTCAGTCATTTGAAAAAATCTCACCATATTAAGCATTTATAAGCTATAAATTCTATCCAAGATGCAAGACTTACAGAAGTTATTAAAGATTAGGCGAAGAAATTAAGAGATTGTGTATGGTTGTCAACTGCCACGCCTCTGTTCCAAGTCATAAATGACATTTTCGGGAACGTACAGTAACGTGCAAATTAATCCGAACAACGTAATTACTTATGCAAAAACACTCAAACGGAATAAAAAAAAAGTATCTAAGACATACCTCAGTAATCTATGTGGCCTCCCTTGTTCCTAATAACAGCTCTGAGACGATTTGGCATGAATTCCACTAATTTCCCACAAATATTCTTCATTTCTTCATCGCGAAACCATACACCAATGAGGGCAGAAATCATCTTCTCCTTTGTAGAACAATCCATTTTTTGCATTCTTCTTTTGCAAATTGACCACAAGCTCTCAATGGGGTTGATGTCGGGTGAGTTGCTTGGCCAGGGGAGTACCTGAATATTCTTCTTGTTGAAGAATTCTGTAGTTTTTCGAGACGTATGGCATGGTGCCAGGTCTTGTTGGAACACACCTCTGCAATCCGGAAATGATTTTTGCAGCTGGGGTACGATTCTGGTTTCCAATAAGTGAATATATTTGTCAGAATTCATCATTCCCTTGATAGGTATTAATGCTTCAGGCCCTTCATGTGTAAAACAACGCCAAATATTACTTTAGGGGGGTATTTGGGTGCTTGTTGGAGATGAGCTGCTGTTATTTTTTCGGATCCTTTCCGTACGTAAGAAACACGGTGGCCGTGGACCTCGAAATGAGACTCATCGGAAAAAAGTACATTCTTCCAGTCATTCACTGTCCAGTGTTGAAGTAATTTTGCTCACATTAAGCGTTTTTTGCACATAACAGGGGTCAGCAGTTGCTTCTTAATAGGTTTACGAGCCCTTCATCCAGCTTCCAAAAGCCTACGCCGCACTGTTTTGACGTGAATATTCGCCCCAGTGGTAGCCATTAACTCGCGGGTTAAGTCGACAGCAGTTAGTCCAGGATTTACTTTACTTTTCCTGACAATTAAACGATCATCTGCAGGTGAAGTCTTCCTTTTCCGGCCACAGTTTCCTTTTTTCTGGGGTGTGATGGATCCAGTCTCCCTGTATCGTTTTATGATCGAATTAACAGTAGCCAAACCGATGTGACATTCTGCAGCAATTTGCCTCTGTGTCATAGAAGAATGCTCTGCTAATGTTATAATTTTAGACCGTTTTCGTGGAGTTGTATCCATTTGTGAAGACGACAGAATGTACACAGGATTGCAGTATTAAGTCTTCAACACAACTGAAATGCTTATAAGTACAAAACGACAGGCAAAATGTCATATATAATAAAAAAAATAACGACAGACCTTCAACAATGGAATTACACGTACTACAGATGTCAATTAAAGCGGTATGAGCAGCTGTGAGGCCAACAATGACAGAAAATGTAAAAAATATGTCGTGTTCGGATTAATTTGCACGCTACTGTACATTCCGGACAGCTACACAATTCACCGCGGAACTTCATCCCCCACAGATTGTTTTAACGAGTCAAAATAAAGACAGTGAGCTGTGCAAGCACTGCCTTTCGTAATGCTAAGTTAACACAGTACTTTGGACTGAGCGCCTGATGCGACTGCACGCCTTACGGGAATGACGGAGAAATTGCCGCTCACAAAGGGGCCTAATTTCCGTTGTCTACAAAGACAGCACAAAGCTATTTAGGTAAACTCTGTTCAAAGATTTCTACCAACTCCATCGTCCATTTAAATGTCAGACACACTTGCCCTTTGCTCCTCTGTCTACAGATTAAGATTCGATGTATCATTCTCCAGATTATTTTATTCAGAAAGATCGTCATGAAACTTGCTACATCAAAGACTGACATTTCACAATCATATAATTGAGATGAAGAACGACCTAATGTTTTGAAAGTACAGTTCCGAGAAGTGACATACTATGTCGCTATGTATAGAGAAACAACTGAAAATCTTACAAATATTTTCCATGACAGAATTAATTATCATTATTTTATATAAGAACATATTATACTTTCCCATTACACAGGGTGTAACAGGACATAACCGACAAACTATGTGAAATGATAGGTCATAGAGCATATCGTGCCCCGAGTAAAATACTGTTTTACGTCTTAAAAATCACATATTACTTTCCAACGCTGTTTTAGTAGTCGGAGGTGTGAAATTCTAATAATAAAATTGTAAATTATCAAAGATTTCGGTACCTATTTATTAAAATATTTTTACAGCAGTATTTTACTATAAAATAGCATATCTTTACAAATGACAATTTTTGAGTTACCACATTATACTCGCTCACAACACCATATCACACTCTCCATTCCTAAACACAGAACATCCTTCTACTCTTCATCTTTCACCGTCTCTGCAGCTCATCTCTGGAACTCTCTACCACAACATGTCAGAGACTGTCGGACATTGTCTACTTTCAAAAATAAATTAAAATTGTACTTTTGAATTAGATTCCTTTCAGTTATAAGCCCTTTTCTCTGTGATAGTTTTGTAAAAATATACGCTATTTATTTCTTTTTCCTTCCTTTCCCCTTTTTGTTCTCTTTATCAGCCGATGAATTTATTATCATAGCCTTTTTATTTTGAATTCTATTTAATTTTCGTATTTCTTTTCTTTTTTATTATTATTTTATTACATTCCATTTTGATATATTCTTCCTTACGTTTTTCCATAGTAACCATTTGTACTAAATGATTTGCTTTCACTATATTCCAATGTATTTTACTTTCTTTTTTTCTATTATGGTATTATTTTCATGTTGTTTAGTGTCGATTTTATTATGCTATTATTATTATTATTATTATTATTATTATTATTATTATTATTATTATTATTATTAGGCTTTACTTTCTTTTTTTTTTTTGTAATATGTTAGTATTCTGTTCTTTAACTTTTTGTTAAATTTTTTCTGCTTGTATACTTTGTGATCTGGTAGAGTGTAAGAGAAGGCCTTATGGCCTTAACTCTGCCAGTATAAATAAAGAATTATTATTTTTATTTTCACTGGCAGTGCGTTATGTCCCTTAACAAAAAAATGATCCTCTCTATGAGACCTATCACTCTTCAATGATTGTCAGTTAGATCCTGTTACACTCTGTGTATATATAAGAAAAGAATTCCGCTGCAAAACATCCGAACATCAACGATAGTTGTCGGCAACCAAACGTTCTGAAATATTTTTGTGTTAAGAATACTCGATGTCATGCAGATGACACAGTTTCTCATTTTACGCCCAAAGTCGGCAGCATAATTATTGGATCGGACCGTTCGATGTGACGGAGGTTGACGTATTATTATGAGGATGTCGAACATTCGCGAAAATCGAGTGACATGTCTTGTTTGGAGTAACAGCCATGGAGTGATTTTAATTGTTCTTTGATATGATATTACGTAAATCACAGTCATTTCAGTTAACTTGCCCGGTGGATACTGAATATTACATAGTCGTTGGACTTACATTTAAACCCATTTTTATTTTTTCCAGGTTTCTACGAATCCCAATAATTTCTCTTCTGCTCGGTACCGGTATTAATACAGAGTGATTTATATAGAACTGACACATTTCTTTCATTAATTGTTTCAAAACGAATTGTGCTAGCGACAACTTATTATACCCAAAATGTAGAGGAATTTTGGGAGATTATTTATTCTAAGCAAATTTGTCTGGCGTTGTCATCCGAGATCTCGGTGGCCACAGGTTCCTGGAAATTATTCGGTCGTCACATAACCGGATAAATGGAATCATGCTTCATCTGTGAACCATGTGATGGACAATATGGCAGGATTTTGCACAATGAACGTCTGAAACCAACAGCAGGATGTTCTGGAGTTTCAATTCCTTGTCACTAGATGCGTAGATGTTTATGTTTTATTCCTATTGTTGGCAGCTGTTTTCGACATTTTGTGTCAACGTGAAAATGCAGTACACATTAAATCAACGACTCTTCCTTGTGAAGCAATACTGGATTACGAATTCAATTACAGCTACTCAAAGGGCATACCAGAGAGAATTTGGTGTTCGCAATCCTCCCAAAAGAAACACAATACTGGGACTGGTAAACAAATTGAAACAACTGGATCTCTGGTGAGTGAAAAGGGCAAGCATCGTTCATTTCAGATTAACGTTGCAGTCACCCAAAAATCATTAAGACGTTTGTCGCAGGAGACAGGGTACACCTGAAGAGCCTAAAGCCATTAGGGTTACGGTTATTCATCAGCTCAGGAACCAGATAAGGATAAAAGATTGAATTATTGTCGTTGGTTTCAGACGTTCATTGTGCAAAATCCTACCATTTGTCCATCACATGGTTCACTGATGAAGCATGGTTCCATTTATCCGGTTATGTGACGACCGAATAATTTCCAGGAACCTGTGGCCACCGAGATCTCCGGATTTGACAACGCCGGACAACATTTGCTATAGAGGTAAATAATCTCCCAAAATTCTTCTACAGTTTAGGTATAATAAGTTGTCGCCAGCACAATTCGTTTTGAAACAATTAATGAAAGAAATGTGTCAGTTCTATATAAATCGCTCTGTAGAATACAGAAGATGATGTGAAATATTGTCAAATTAGAGTCGATCCATGAAGAGCTTGCTTTGCGAAATAACTCCAGCATGGCGCACAGCTCTGCACACACTGCTAGTTCAATCAGTTGCCTGACAGCTTGTAACCAAAGGGGCCGCGGTTTGATCGCCGATATGTCCTGTGAGATTTGTGGTGGACACGGCGGTTGAGGGGCAGATCTCCTGCCGTTTCCATTCCACCATTGCTGATTATCATCATATCATGTAATTATTGAGGTATTAGCAACACAAACACTGCATGTGTGTGTGCATTCCTTCTACACTTACGAAATAAATGAATTAAACCGCTCTGCAGGTTAATTCGTCCACGATCTGATCACAGACAGCTCTCATGTTGTCAATAAATTTCTAGCGCGTGGCTGGAATGAATTATCCAAAGATGAGAAATCGCGTGACATTTGAATAAGATTGTGTAGTGAATAATATATATAATAAATATAAATAAATATTCAAAAGAAGAACACAATTGTATTGCATTTATTTTTAATTAAAAATATTTATCTAAAAAATTATTTGAGATATTGTGTTCAAACTTATCAGAGTTACTTTCAGTGTCGAATAGACTGAGCAAAAAAGTAAGTTTCTAGCATGTAAGTATAGTTCGGAAAATCACAATTTTCACCTCGGTCCCCCCTTAAGATATTTGGTACGTTTTCTAATGACTATCCAAGTCAATACCGCACTATAGTCCCGTCGCTCTTATTTCCGGCAGCCAATCGCGTTCCAGGTCGGCTACATTTAAACGTATGGGTTTGAAGAAGACGTTATTAATTCCTTAAGGCTAAATAAATCTACTTAATATAATCGCCCGCCATTTTGGCTCTTTCATTGGCGTTCGCAGAAAGCACACTAAGACGTTATTTTCCGCTAAAGTATTTGCTGAATTACAGTGCGTTTGATCTATTATCATAGAAGCTACGACATGATAATGTTTAACGGTGTGGCAAATAGATTCCTCGTATGGTAGCTCGGCAACGAAAGAACAAAAATGGCGAACGATACTACCTACCTAGACTTTATAGAGCCTTCACTTCCTAAGACGTAAGCAAAGAGGAGGAGTCACGCCGGGAATAACAGCGTCGCGACTATAGCTCAAAACAATATGGCGTCACTGACTGATCTCTGATTGGTTGAAAGCCAAAGCCAAGATACGCTATAAAATATAGTCCCGTAAATATTTCATTATAACTAAGGTTATCAGTACAATGTAATTAACCATTATGGCAGATTAAAAGAAATCTAATGTAACTATACATTAATGTGTACTTGATCTTTCCTGTTTACCACGGCGCGGTGATACGTCAGTTTGGTTCCTGGCTTGGATAGATAGCAGCACGGTCATCACGCAATATCACTGCCCACTGTATTGTTAAAGTAACAATGAAAATATTTAACATTTGAACATCGGGTTTGATATTAAAGTGTTGTTGTTTTTTCTAATGCCAGGAGTTTGACAATAAAGTCATTTGACCTCTTGCACTCCAATATTTTTCAAAGACATTATCATGGTCAGCCACTGAAGCACAGATTTTAAGGTGTTCCGAATCCATTTCTTGGTTTGAGTTGCACAATGGGACTGATATATTCCAATTCTATGCAGGCCAAACAATCATGGCCTGTTGCCAACCTAAATGCAGCTACAGACGATTTTCGTGGTAAATCGGGAATTAACTGTAGATTATGATGCAGAGAGTTCCATTTTTTCCCTCGAGATTGTGTTATCAAATTTTGTTTGTTGAAGTCTAAGTATGTAGATTTAATAAATCTTTTCACAGAGTAATACGTAGATTTAGCAACAGGTCTGTAAGCAGCAGTGCTGCCCTTCTTTGCTAAAACATCCGCATTCTCGTTTTCCAGGATTCCACAATGGGATGGTATCCATTGGAATACAATTCTTTTATTGAGTGATATTAATTGAGAGAGCATTTTAGTTATTTCTGCTGTTTGAGATGAAGGTGTGTGTTTAGAGACTATTGATAGAATAGCTGCTTTGGAGTCTGACAATATAACTCCATTCTTAAATTTATTGATGTGGCATAGAAGATTCCTGAGACTTTCACTTATTGCAACGATTTCTCCATCAAAACTTGTTGTTCCATACCCAAGAGATCTATAAAGTGAGAAGAGACAGCACGTAACACCTGCACCGGCACCTTGTTCTCTGGAGATCAAGGATCCGTCGGTGTATAAATGAAGCCAGTTTTGTGGAGGGTACCCAATATTAATTGTCTCTAAAGACAATTGTCTCATTATGTCAGTGTATACTTCTGATTTCAGTATTTCTTCTGTTAAATTTAGATTATGTTCTATATTTAATAGAGTTAAAGGGTTTGGTTTAATTTGTAAGTTTTCTTTTAAATTCGGGATATTGATTTTCTGTTTTAATTCTTGAACCATGGATATGAAACTTTTTTGAGTTTTCAATCTACAGACAGGACTGTATGAATGCCAATTGTTTCCTGGTAATCTGATAAGTTTTTCATATCGAATCAGTGATATTAAATTAAAACAAGTTCTCATCAGTGTCACAAGATTGTAGTTGATAATTGGCTTTGATTGGCTAAAACGCAACAGATTCTTACTCTTCATGAGCGGAATATTCACTGTGATATGGTTTCACACTCACTCGGTTACGTTACCGTCGGTACCGGCACGCCTAGTGTCCGGTTGTTTGGGTGTGGCTACTCCTCCTGGGCTATTTCCAGCAATATATTTACGAAAGTGAGTGAGCAGGAAAGCAATGACGCACACAGGAACAGCTTTCATCAGTCACAGTTGGGAATTAACGCCGGCCAAGCCGATACGGCCCCGAACCCTATTGAACAGTACTTAAAGCTGCATTAATGGAGTTTCAGAGTTTCCTGAGCTATGTTTATTCCCACTACTTGGAAGTTATGATCAATGACTTCGTTGAAATACCATTAGTGGACTAATTACCTCTTTACAAATAGCATATAAATGCTGAGCGGAAGAAAATTCAGTAATGTCGTATCACAGTCTACTATATACAGTCGCGAAGCTTGAGGTGATTTTTTGCAAATCTCGTGATAAAGCGCTCCAAGCGGTTAGCAACTAGAAACAATAGACTGTCCACGGTCGACTTTGGACTATGTCGTATTTCCATCGAGTGCTAGCTCGTTGCGTATTTCACATTGATGCTTGTGAAATGTTCGTTATTGGTTGTAATGAAAATGTTAATAGCTAAAATATAATAATTGGAATAATAATATTTTACTAGAGACGTAGAAAAATTAAGTTTGTTTTAATGAAATTTATTGATCACATTTTATTTTCAATTCTGGTGGGATTATTATTGCTTAGGCCTACTTTTTTTTTCAAAGGATATGTTTTTAATTATAGCTGTTAATTTTGTTGTTATTTTTATTTGTTACTTTACTAGAGACGTAGAAAAAGTCTGTTACAATAAAATTTATTGATTACGTTTTATGTCCAATTCTGGTGTGATTATTATTGCTTAACCTCATCCCACTTTGTTAACTACGTAAGCCTACACTACAAGTACCGGTACACGTAAGTTACTCCATTAATTCATATTTCCATTATTATTGTTGTAAAGGGAAATGGAAATTAATATTTATTGGTTTCATAGTTAATTATCGCTATAATCTTGAATGAGTGAAGCGATTATAGTTAATTTCAGTTCGTTTTGCACAAACAAAAATAATATTAACCTATTTCTTGCAGGTATCTTCGAGTTTATGGTGGAATTTAATATGCTTCATTAAAATAATAAATTAACTTTATGCATTTACTATTTCAATAATGGAAGGAAAGTGTTAATTTTTCCAAAAGAACACAACCAAAGTGTAACATATTTTGTCGTCTATTGGGAGAGAGATCTGCGATAATGAGGCGATAGTAGCGATCCTAGTGGTGGGCAACTACCCATGTTTGCATTTTTAGTACATATTGAGCTTCGCGAATGTATATAGTAGACTGTGGTCGTATCCAGGTATGAATTCTCGTGGTGGGGACGTCAGAAGTATACAACTGGTTAATTCCTTCGTGCATAGTTTTCTTAAAATGTGTAAATTTTTGTTAAATTTATTGATTTCATTTTCACGCAGAATATATTCACACTGAAGAGCTCTATGCAAAAACGAGGTAACTCCACTGTTACAAAATTGTGGAAAACTGCAAGAAACATTCTCAAAATTTCAAACTATAACAGAAATTCTTTCCTTTTTCAGAGTCTATCCTGGGTACCTAGGAGTTGTCGACCTGATTGGTAAGTTGGGATAGCGCTGGCCTTCTATGCCCAAGGTTGCGGGTTCGATCCCGGGCCAGGTCGATGGCATTTAAGTGTGCTTAAATGCGACAGGCTCATGTCAGTAGATTTACTGGCATGTAAAAGAACTGCGGGACAAAATTCCGGCACATCCGGCGACGCTGATATAACCTCTGCAGTTGCGAGCGTCGTTAAATAAAACATAACATTTAAAACCTAGGAGATTCATTTCATCACTCACTAATTTATTAAAATCAGCAATTTAGGGTGTAAAATATAAACAAATAGGCTTATTGGAGCTACTTCCCTTTTGCAATAATTAATGCCATTAATTTCAAGGGGTTATTCTTTGATATATTTCAAACAAAAAGGTTAATACAATTTTCCTCGTTTTTGCTTCCTTTTCGAGAAAACAATTCATTTTTATGAAATATTTCATAGCGTGTTTTGGGAAAATCATTGATTTATTTCGCAATATGCTCAGTAAATTTAATTTTTTTATTCGGTTATTTTACGACGCTGTATCAACATCTATGTTACTTAGCGTCTGAATGATATGAAGGTGACAATGCCGGTGAAATGTGTCCGGGGTCCAGCACCCAAAGTTACCCAGCATTTGCTCGTATTGAGTTGAGGGAAAACCCCGGGAAAAGCCTCAACCAGGTAACTTGCCCCGACAGGGATTCGAATCCGGGCCACCTGGTTTCGCAGCCAGACGCGCTGACCGTTACTCCACAGGTGTGGACTCAGTCAATTTAAGATACTAGTGTATTATAATAATAAATAATTGAAAGCATTTTGGTTTTTTCCTTTAAATGTGAAGAAATTTGATGCAAATAAATGTAACACTGTAAAATTCCTTTGCAGAACGAAAAGTTACATCTTTTCGGATCAAATTTATGCACATTTAGAGGACAAAACTAGATTTTTTTCAATATTTATTGTTAGAATATAGGGTAAACATTGGTAATTTCGTGGCAGTGGTTATTTCGTGATACTGTTTCTTTGCTCTTTTGTGAACTAACCAATGGTGTTACGAGATCCAAACTTCCGCCAAGGGATTGCATATGTTGTCCAGTTTCCAGAAACATACAGCTAAGTTTTGTGTGACTATTGTAGTTGCTTCAGTGAGCTTTTATGTTTGTAGATAGCAAGTTTGCGTCGACTTCTCAGGCGTACAAATTTTGTGGATGTTTGTAATTACATTACAGGCTTATTACTAAAGGTAAGCATATGATATTTGGTACAAAGATTTATTGTATCTTCATGAAATTTCAGGAAATGTTTTTGGAATTTTAGATACATCTGTAGTCGCCATATAGGCTCAGCTTTACTGATAGAAATCTTAGCTGTTTGAGGCGAAATTTTGTTGAGCATTAAGTGTTACAATTTTTAAAATAGCATAAAATGTGTTACAATAGGAATTTTAGAAATCTGAAGAGAAGATGTGATAACAAAAAAGAAAACGGAGACGCGATGGGTTCAGTGTAGCTTCTGTTTGATTTGTTATCATGCTAAGTGTCAATGACAAGTGCTAGATGACTTGCAAGAATTGTGACAGAAGATGGAACATGGCTCCACCATTTTGGACCGGAGACAGAGGCAGACAATGCAGTGGCATCATGCAAATTCACCAAGGAAATAGAAATTCAAAAGTACACCTTCGGCGGGAAACGTTATGGCTACTGTGTTTTTCGATTCAGAAGGACTTTTGCTTGTGGACATCATGCCACACGGAACCACCATTAATTCTGACGGGTATGTTGCAACTCTCAAGAAACTTCAAGTTCGACTGAGTCATGTTCGACGACATCGGGAGAAGCAGGATGTTCCGGTATTGCACGACAACGCACAGCCATATGTCAGTCACAAGACCACAGACCAGATCAGAAAATTCGGATAGACAACACTGAAACATCCGCCTTACAGTCCTGAACTGGCACCGTGCGATTGCCATCTCTTTGGTAAACTGAAGGATCCCTTCGCGGAACGAGGTTAGAAGATGACTCCCTTGTGCACGCTGCTAAAGAGTGGCTCAGACATGTTGGTCCAGACTTTTACCGTGCTGGTCTACAGGCCCTCGTTCCTAGGTTAAGTAAGGCAGTTGAAAGGGACAGGGATTATGTGGAAAAGTGACATTTTGTTCCTTAAGGATGTATCTACATTCTGTGAAAAATAGCAAAGCTGTAGGATAAAAATACAATTTTTAAACAAACGTTATGCATTACTTTTGAGGTTACCCTAGGAAGTTAGGCTATAGTGAAGTCCGTAATAAAAGTGTTCACCCTTTCAGGGCAAAGAAGATCCCTTTTCAATTTCAATTTTTACTTTGATTTCATTCTTATTATGTGTTGATATGTATTTATATGTTTTCTTGCTATGAATATTAGACGGAATTACTATGTTTGAAGTCTTATAACAATAAATGAGAATTTCATTTGACTTTAATCAATTTTTCCACAATTCTTCTACCTCTCACGAAATTATCAATGCAATATCACGAAATTACCAAGGTTTTCACGAAATAACCAACCTTTCAGCTTAAGTTGTAAAAGTGGTTTTTGGCACATATTCAAGAACGTATCCAATCATTTATGTCTCCAGATTTGTACAGCAAGTAATCGTCTTTTAGATGAAAAAATCGGAATAAGGATATATTTACACATTTGCATTTTAAATTAGTTTTCATGAAATTATCACGAAATTAGCAATGTTTACCCTACTGTCCTCTTAAAATGACTAAGCATATTGGGAATTAAAACAAGGCTTTCCCAAAGTACTCTATGAAATGTTTCAAGTAAAACAATTTTTATCTCGAAAAGGAAGCAAAAACTAGCAAAATTGTATTAAACAAGTTTGTTTGAAATATCTCAAAGAATAACCCCCTGAAATTAATGACATGACTTACGGTTCTGCATACAGCTGCAGCAGCTGCGTACTTTATGCAACGAAACGATTGACAGATCAGCTCCAATTTCACTGTGACTTACCACCAAATGCTCGGAGTCACACCGTTCTTGCACTAAAAGATAGAGCATACTTTTTAGCGTATGAAACAAGCAAAACATTAATTCCAACAAAAAGTGGAGCCACTTCCGTTTTGCAGGGAGCCCTTCAACTGTACACTGCTTTGT
>JAJSOF020000001.1:11130805-11265805 GCA_025594305.2 Periplaneta americana | reverse complement strand
TAAGGAAAGATCAAAAGGTATTACTTACTGATAAAATAAGAGGCCTAGAAAATTTTGTAGTCTCCAGATCATTTCAGCAAGATCTCTTAGTAGGATAAAATGATTTTACGCTCTACATTTCAAGTTCTACATGCAGCAGCTATACGAAAATGCTATTGTTCGAAAGTTTAGCAAACCTGACATTTTTTTAACTTTTGCCTACATTCCACAATGACCTGAAATAGCTACTGCTATCGTCCTCACATTGGTACTTGCGTTTTCGCGTTGAAACTCAAAAACTGAAGTTGGATAGGTTCAAGAAAAAGTATTTGGCCTAAAAAAATCCATTCAGAGGGAATATTTTTCATTATTATGGAAGCAAATAACTATTAAAAAGACAAGTATTCTTCATTGAAAATAAATCTGAAAAATTTTTATTTGAACGTCTAACGAACTTAGTTTGCAGCAGCATTTGCTGCACAAGCCACTAGTAGGGAGTAATTGTGTTGGATGGAATTGTAGGGCCGTATTCATAGACATTTTTAGCGCGGGTTTCCGGTGGATGATCAGCGATTTTCGTATTCATAAACCAGTGTTAGCGATAGGATATGATTTGAATTCTGTACTAGTAACCAGTGGATAGCCGGGGCTAGCTTAGTACGCTCGTAGCGCGTGCTGCGAAATGTCTATGAATAGCACCCGTAAAGACTGCCCTGAGTCCAGTAATATTCCTACGAAAACTTAGTCACAAAATTAGTCTACATTATCGACTTGATTATCCAGAAAAATGAATTTATTCTGAATTTCGGGTATTAAAAATTTATCAAAAATATAAACTTGCTTTATTAATACATTTTCACAAAAATTGAATGAAATTCATAACTGAGAGACATCATCATCATATCCGTCACGTATTAGACCCTACAGGATCTGTTACGGTCTTATGCCAGCGCTTTCGTGGTCTCCCCAATTTCCTCTTTCCTCTTGGTACATAAGTAAGAATCTGTTTAGGCCATCTAGTGCGATCCATCCTTTCGACATGTTTTTTCCACTGAAGTCGATATTGTTGAACAAAATTAACTATAGGATCCATTTTGATTTCCTGCAATATGTCCACATTTTACGGTGTTCTAGCAAAGAGCATCCCGCTGTTCGTCGCATGAACCTCATTTCAGCTGTCGTCAGCCTGTGCTCCTCAGCTTTTCTGATTGTCCATGCCTCGCTACCGTAAGTGAGGACCGGTCGAGCTAGTGTTTTGTATACCTTTAGCCTTGTATGTTTCTGAACATGGGAGGATGTGAAGACGGCGTTAATGACGCCAGTGGTTTTTACAAATTTAGATATTTTGTTCGACATATCTTCATCAGTGATGTAAGAGAGGTTATAACCTAAATAGTTAAATGAATTAACACGTTCAATTAAAGTATTATTTATCATGATCTTACTTGGAATTGGGTTCTCTCCCGAAAATGCCATGACTTCTGTTTTCACTTTTGAGATTTCCATATTGAAATCAGAGGCGATTATTTGCAAATTATAAATGGCTCTTTGTAAAGCATCCTCTGTTTTAGCGATAATAACCTGATCGTCGGCAAACATTAGTGTATCGAGAACTGTGTTTCGATTAATTTGAATTCCAGCATGATGACTTTGCCTCCAAATGTGTAAAATATGGTTCATATATATAATAAACAACAGAGGGGAAAGACCGCACCCTTGACTAACACCTTGGTTGATGGAAGTCCAGCTAGTAGTTCCGCGTTCAGTTCTTATGGCAATTTCATTTTGTTGATATAAATTATAAATGGAGAGAATGATTTGGTTTGGCACATTATCATAGCGTAAAATCTCTAAAAGTTTATTTCTATCAACTCTATCAAAAGCTTTTATGAAATCAATAAAAGCTAAGTGGGTTGGAATATTAAATTCTCTGTGCTTTTCAATTAAAATCTTCATGGTGAAATAGCTGTCACAACATGATCTTCCTTTTCGGAATCCGTTCTTCAGTGATTTTGTCTTCGTAAAGATGTGATAGTTTATTTTTGATTATGGCCGTATAGATCTTATATCCAGAATTGAGAAGACTTATACCCCTGTAATTTTCACATAGTTTTTTTGTTTCCTTTCTTATAAATGGGTACTACAATGGCTTTTTGCCAACTTTCTGGGGGGTTTAATCCTGCCCATATATTGTTTAAGAAATATAAAAATCGATAGGTAAATTCTTCTCCAGCGTATTTAAAAAGCTCGAAATTTAAATTATCTTCGCCTGGGGCTTTCCCGTTTTTAAACGTTTATATACTTCAATGAGTTCATCATAAGTAATAATATCTGTTGTGTTGTTGTTGGAAACTGAGACACATAAACATAATATTACAAGAAATGTGTGAACTCGATTAGCTGAATCTGAATATAACGTCTGGTTTAAGACACAACAGGAATTATGCATATATAGAAATCGTCGGACAAGATACGTTTTTCGATTTCCAAGGATATTTCGATCAGTTTTAAGAAAAGGAACAGATACATGTAAAGGCCAAAAGTGTACAGTTTTATCATACAAAGTTTTTGAGTTAAAACGTGTTACTGTTTCACAAACAATCAGTGGCGTTGTGACTAATGACGTCCTATTCGTTAAGACTGGATCCCTCCCACATGCACATAGTGATATGGTACGTATGAACCCAGCAGAATGTTAGACCACATACCAGCAAGTTATCGGGAATATTATCGAACCATAGTCCTCAGATTTCCTTCTAGAGGTCAAGTTAACTCTGAGGATTCTGATTTTGGACAACGGTGACTGAAACTAGGCATGTTGGAACAATTACTGGACCGGTACCCAAAACTTTATTATCTGACTTAAAGATTTTGATCAAATAAAAGGCAGCTTACATTTTCTGATAAAAAAAGTTAATAATGGAAATTTTGATTTTGCACATAACATTTCGGGAAATAGTGAATAGGTACAATATAGGGACTGTTAGAGGACTTATACAGGGTGTTTAAAAATACGGGGCATAATTTCAGGTATGTATTTCCCACATGTAGACAATCAAAATAGTTCATTACAACGTCCGGAAATGCTTTATTTCCGAGTTATAGCCTTCACAACATTGAAATTCACCGGAACGTTTTTCTTTCCGCAGGTCGTTGCCGTCAAAGGAGACATTAAGAGGGCACTCTGACAGTTCATTCCGAGGCGAAGGTTACATTCAGTGTTGTGTAGGCGTTAGACTGTGCGTTAGTATTCAAATCAAGAGCTGGCAGAGAAACACTTCATGTACGGTAAGGCGGACGGCAATACTGCGCTGGCTCGTCGTTTGTACGAGGAGAGGTACCCACAGCGACAATGTCCAGATCGGAAGACATTTGTACGTCTCCATTACCGTCTGTGCGAGTATGGAAAATGTAACTCTCCTGGTTTGGGAAGGGGACGACCAAGATCTACAACTCCAGAGGTACAGGAGGAGATTCTGGAGGCTGTGAATATGACTCCTTCTATCAGCACACGAAGGGTAGCGTTGCAAGTCAGTGTTCCTCAGACGACTGTCTGGAGACTATTGAAAGAGTATCAATTGTATCCTTATCATTTGCAACGTGTACAGGCCCTGTCACCAGCAGATTACCCTGCACGAGTTAGGTTCTGTCAGTGGTTCTTGCAGCAGTGTGATGTAAATCCGAACTTTCCTGCCTTAGTATTACTTAGAGATGAAGCACAGTTCACACGAGATGGCATAACAAATTTCCACAATCAGCATGTATGGGCGTATGAAAACCCACGTGCAACTGTTCCATCTCATCACCAGGTGCGGTTCTCCCTCAACATGTCGGCCGATATCATTAGTGATCGATTAGTTGGACCCCATGTACTTGTAAACAGACTTACGGGACAGGCGTACACAAACTTCCTGGAAAACACCATACCTCATGTTTTAGAAGACACTCCACTGATCAATCGTCAACACATTCACTTCTTGCATGATGGCGCTCCTGCACACTTCAGTCGTACGGCTCGCCGGTACTTGGATCGAAGGTTTCCTGATCGATGGATAGGTAGAGGTGGCCCAGTTGCTTGGCCTCCACGCTCACCTGATCTGAACTCTCTCGATTTCTACTTGTGAGGCCATTTAACATCATTGGTTTATTCGTCTCCGGTGCCTGATTTGGAATCCCTTCGGAATCGAATTGTGGCATGTTCTGAGGACATACCAATACTCCTGGAGTTTGGGATCGTGTTCGCAGGTCAATGAGACATCGATATGAGGCCTGAATTCAAGCAGGAGGTGGACATTTTGAACATCTTCTGTAATGACGACCTGCGGAAAGAAAAACGTTTCGGTGAATTTCAATGTTGTGAAGGCCATAACTCGGAAATGAAGCATTTCCGGACACATGTTGTAATGAACTATTTTGATTGTCTACATGTGGGAAATACATACCTGAAATTATGCACCGTATTTTTAAACATCCCGTATAGAGTTATGGAATAATAATTTTGTAAGTTTGGTACAATTAGACTAATATCTGTTCATATTTAGAACAACAAGGTCTTTATTTCATCGTTGTACAAACGGTATACGGTACTGTACCTTTGTATGACTTCACTGACATAATAAACAATATTTGTATGTAATTTTAATTACTTTTTAAAAATATAATCTAGTTTAAATAATTACAAAAACTTGTTTGTTAACATCACGGATGTTAATAACTACTTTAAAAAAACAATATTTTAAACTGAGTTTGGACGAAAATAATGTTTTTCTCCCCCCCTCCCCCTCTCTTCCTCAGAGTCATCCTGAGTGACTAGTCTAGGTTTTGATCTGGACACTTCAATTACTGTTGTATGCACTTAACAAAGGAGTAGTGAACACTATTTTTGCATGATCGTAGTTTAAATTTAAATACATGCATTTATGAAGATAATGTTTAATTGTCTATATTACACGAAAATATAAAAAGTATACAGTAATTTAAATGCAATGAGAACTGGCTGTGTGCAATCTTTTGTAGTCCAATTTTATTTAACGGTACGTTACTACAGGGATGTGTATACAGGGGATCAATTAAAATTCGCATCCATCCTAACGATATTGACATTCAGGAGGCAGTGGTCAATCCTATTGTTGCGGCTTGGAAAATGAGGATAATTTCCAAAGGTTAGGAGTAAAATAAATAATCCATAACGTTTAGGCCGGTATTGTAAGAACACTGGAATTCTTCTTTTATATCAATCAATAAATAATAAGTTCTTCTTCAATAGGTAGGCCTACTACCCGTCTTTTGTTTCCCGTAAAACAGTCAGAAACGTAGTGCGTATTTTTAATTACATACTGCATACACTGTTTCGGTATATAAAGTTTAAATAAGTTATTAATGTGGTCTGAATATTTTTGCTAAAATAATTATTTAATTAGTTATTAAATTCGTTGCATCATGGTTGCTATGGTCATCAGTGATAGTGAATACGTATACTGAAATACCTGAAAATGGAGGGAAAAAAAGAATCGGCGAGGTAATTTTGTTGCGATTCATTAGTGGTCAATATTCATGATCATGAAATTAGAAATAGTGAAGAAATTGATATTCCATATTGTGTGTATTACTTTTAACTCTTTCTTGTACCTCTCCATTCAATTGTTTCAAAATTTAAATTTTTTTGGGGGGTTTGGTCTAGTAATATCTGTTTCCAACTGAAAAAAAGTCATTCCAACATTTTCCATGATTTTTCCTAACTTCCTTCTTTGCTGATGCTCTTTTCTTCTTATATTCCATTTCATCAACAAGTCTACCAGTTGAAAGGCCAGAAACTAAACACACTAGAACTATATGAAATATACAGACATACAAGAATGCACCCCAATGAAATTCTCAACACATAACTAAATTTCAGAACACACACACCCTTTGACTCCACATTACACCACACAAACACACCCCCACAGGAAACAAAACAAGAGGCGCCAAGACCAACAACGACCAGTTCTGAGGATAATCCATAATAGGTCGAAACATGTAAACCAACTGCAGACATATCCCAATTATTACAGTAAATAATGCCACTATTCCGTACCATTCCGTCGTCAGAAACCTCGGCATTTTCTTGGACGAAAATTTAAATTGGGAATGCCAAATAAAGGAAATATCCAAGAGAGTGTGCTATACCATGCATTCTCTTAACCCGTTCAGAAGCTTCCTCCCGCCAGAATTAAAACAGACTTTAGTGCAAACCCTCGTACTACCACTGTTTGACTATTGCGACGTAATACTTACACACTTGACAACTGACCTTTGGAACAAGCTGCAGCGTGTGCACAATATGTGTGTCAGATTCATCAGCAATGCTCACAAATTCGACCACATTACACCCTCGTTCAAATCTTTATCCTGGCTGCAACTTAGTAACCGTAGAACACTTCATTCACTGTCTCTTCTGTTTCGAGTTCTCCACACTTCTACTCCAAATTATCTTCGTTCCCGGTTTAACTACTTATCCTGCAATCACAATCTAAACACCAGGTCACAGGAGAGCCAAATCCTAGCAATTCCTGCCCACAGAACATCCCACTATTCATCCTCTTTTACTGTCTCAGTCCCCGTGAATGGAATTCTCTACCTCAGAAGATTAGGGGCTGCCAGACAATAACCACTTTCAAGAAAAGGCTAAACGATTTCTTACGGGCGCAGTCAAATTGACGTTATAATTGTGATCGAGTTTAATAATTTAATTTAATTTAGGTATGACTATCATTATTGTTATTATTATTATTATTATTATTACATAATTATTTTATTGGTGTTGTGAAGATGAAATATTATTATATTAATTATGTATTATATTGTCTTGTATTGTAGTATTGTATTGCTTTGAATTATATTGTAATTATGTTATACACGTATTCATAGCATTGTAGTAATTTTCTATCATACTGGTTGAGTGTCAAGAGAAGGCCGAATGGCCTTAACTCTGCCAGTTAAAATAAACCATTATTATTATTATTACTATTATTACTTATTATTATTATTAATGGCATTTTAAGGAACCCGAAGGTTCATTGCCGCCCTCATAAGCCCGCCAGCGGTCCCTATCCTGTGCAAGATTAATCCAGTCTCTATCATCATACCCCACCTCCCTCAAATCCATTCCTTTGCTGTGGTCGTGCCAGAGAATCAGTCCCATTCCGAGGCTTATTATAGGGATACGTAACAAGCTGTTTTTACGGTGATGGGTTGTTTATATTATTATTATTATTATTATTATTATTATTATTATTATTATTATTATTGTTATTATTATTATTATTATTAAACCAGGTACGATAGAATTTAACACAAGAACGTCATATAACACATATTCCAAAATAAAAATGGATTTGAGGGACGTGGGATATGATGGTAGATTCTGGATTAATATTGCCCAGAATAAGGACCAATGGCGGGCTTATGTGAGGGCGGCAAAGAACCTCCGGGTTCCCTAAAAGCCTCTGTAATCTCAAACCAGACTGACAAAATAAATAATAAAATTACGGACCAGAAGGGAATAAAGACGTAAGAAAAGTTGGCTCAAATGGAACAGACGCGTAACCGTGTCCTTTTGAAGAAGAAGAAGAGGACAAAGATTACAAAACCGAAACAAATTATGATGCAACACTTTTTCATTTCCATAAATCAAATTAATTTTCTGCAAGCACAAATTAGGAGAGTTAATTTTATGATACGTTATTTACTAAATTCCATTTTTAATTAAAATATTTGTCACTTTATTTTCAGTATGTTGAGTAGTATGATGAAAAAGTTAATTAAATTGATATATTTCATTTCTGCTCTGAATTCATGAGGTTATAATTACATATCAACGATTGCAGATGGCGTCACAATTACGCTTCATGTCATCCGCGCGCGTTGTGTACAAATCTCATTTATTCCGTGAAACAGAGATCTAATAAACTGGCGAAAATGAATTGCAACATTTTGTACAATCACACGCATTTCAGCCTGGAGCTGTGAATCCCTTGATTACTACGAAATTCTTGAGTCTGTAAACAGCTGTATCAATCTCCATCTCCGGAGGATTTTTAAAGGAGTGTGCAGAAATTAAACAGGATATAGGGGATGCTTTAGTGACAGAGATAGGACACTTGGGGTCTGTGAAGCCAGATTATGACAGGTCAATTTTGCTGTAAATGTCTGGGTGGATATTGTAGACTAAAAGACCATCTTACTGGACCTTACCTCCTACTGCCCTTCTGAAAGGCCTCACTTCAGTGTAGATGCTAGCAACAATCTGGATGATACATTTTCTTGCCGCTGGATTGGAAGGGGAGGCCCTGTTTTGTACCCTACGAGGTCCACTCGATTATTTCCTATGCCGATATATAAAATCACTTGTTTATAACAACTCAGTAAACACGGATATGGAATTAATTAGTTGCCAGGATTGTGATGTGATTAAAACACGTCTGGGATATTTGAAAGGGTGCGGCAGAATCTCGTACGCTGACGTCATGCTTGTATTGAGGTTGGTGGCCGTTATTTTGAGCAACTGTTATGAGGTACTACAGAATGGTACTTGCTTAACTCAGGTTTGTAAATCATATGAAAGTAATTTTAAATGTAAATGAAGGTTGAAAAAGACTGTAGTACAGAAACATAAATGAAGAAAAAAACTATCTGGCATGGATGTTGTTGACACTTCAAGAAAATTCATCATGCCATTTCTGAAGTTTTGAGATAATAACGCCTCAAAATACATATGAGGATTTTCCCAAAACTCACTTTCTGTGAAATAAAAATGGAAGATTTTGTACAAAGAAACGGTACTTATTTTGCTTTCAGTGTGTAATGTACCAAATACTGTATAACATACTTACTTACTTAAAATGGCTTTTAAGGAACCCGAAGGTTCATTGCCGCCCTCACATAAGCCCGCCAGCGGTCCCTATCCTGTGTAAGATTAATCCAGTCTCTATAATCATAACCCACCTCCCTCAAATCCATTTTATAAATTATTCTCCCATCTTCTCGGCCTCCCTAAAGGTCTTTTTCCCTCCGGTCTCCCAACTAACACTCTATATGCATTTTGGATTCGCCCATAAACTACATGCCCTGCCCATCTCAAACGTCTGGATTTAATGTTCCTAATTATGTCAGATGAAGAATACAATGCGTGCAGTTCTGTGTTGTGTAACTTTCTCCATTCTCCTGTAACTTCATCCCGTTAGCCCCAAATATTTTCTTAAGAACCTTATTCTCAAACACCCTTAACCTATGTTCCTCTCTCAGAGTGAAAGTCCAAGTTTCTTGCAGCCATACAGAAGAACCGGTAATATAAATAAATTCTAACTTTCAGATTTTTGGACAGCAGACTGGATGATAAGAGCTTCTCAACCGAATAATAACAGGCATTTCCATATTTATTCTGCGTTTAATTTCCTCCCGAGTGTCATTTATATTTGTTATTGTTGCTCCAAGATATTTGAATTTTTCCACCTCTTCGAAGGATAAATCTCCAATTTTTATATTTCCATTTCGTACAATATTCTGGTCACGAGTCATAATCATATGTCTTTTCGGGATTTTGCCTTTACGATTGTAAAATTTCCGTGTTTTGCCAATCATTTGTGTATTTTCTCCTACTGTATAATATAGAATTTGCAAATTATTTTTCACATAGAATTTTCAAATCAGTTATTTGCATCTTCTGAAAAATTATAATTTTGCAGAAAGCGAGTTTTGGAAAAACGGTCCTGTATGTAAATGTAGGTAACTGTGGACAAAGGTTGTTTTAAGAAGAAAATACTCTGTTGTGGCTGAAGTGTGCCTCTCTTTTAATCTTCTTTTTCTTTATTATATCCTGTTCCTTCTCTTTTCTTTGCTTACGTTTCTTCCATGGGGATACTCCATAACTAATAAAACAATTTACTTGCTAAAGTATTTTCACTGAGGTGGCTTTTGCCCCGTAAGTAACAAACAGTACTGTAAATGTACTGCAGTTTAACATTGTATGGATAAATGTTTGAGTATGATATGAATGGGATATTTGTAAATGCTACCATCGTCCTGGCTGGACAATGACTGTTTTCACAAAAAAGTATTTGGACCAGAGTGATGCACTGGAGTTAAATCGCTCGTTTGAACTCTGTCGAATGTCGCACGCTCGAGTGAGATAAGATCGGTCGTGATACGCTCGTAATAAATAGAAGCACAGTACAAGATCATCTCACCGACATGTCTTATCTTGTATGGAAGGCGACAGATAAGATACACATATGTTTTGCTCACACGGTAAAAATAAGGCTTTATTTTCTGCGTTTATGACAAACGTTTAATGGAACAGTCAATGGAACGCATCAAAACAGCAACATGAAATTATAAATAAAATAGTATGAAAAACTTCGATATACAGTTATTATTCCTAATTAATAGTTATTAAATATTTGATTTACCACATATATAATATGATAGGTCCATACATAGTGTTCCGCCTATATACTGCGACAATGTAGAAACGTTTTAAAAAAATATTATTGATATAGCAGTACCTAGATTAATAACAATATTAGTACAGAGATAACGTCACAGAAAATATAATAAAACGAATAATCATGCTGTACAACTGTTACAGACGCAAAGATTGATACACTAATTATTAGAGATTATTATTATTATTATTATTATTATTATTATTATTATTATTATTATTATTACTAGAAAACTTGATACATTTCTTGCATTATCGTGATTGTGTTCTCCGTTTATAATAATTACATTTACATCCAGTAACATCTATCAGATGTGGCAAAAACAAAATCACTCCTGTGTGGGGGGGGGGACATTTATCTACAACATTTATATTACATTTTAAAGCAAGTTTTGTAGTTGTATTATGGAGAGGTTATTTAAACACTGCCAAGTTTTGAAATGATAAACATCTATGATGTTACTACACAGTTCATCACTGTAACAAGAACGAATGTCTAACTCTCGGCTTATAACGTTCGAGGATTTATCGCTCGCGACAATTTTACCCATCATGCATGTGCGCTACCTATCGGATTATGCTATGAACTACTTGGCGCTCGAGCGAAAACGCCCGATGCAGACCTCTGATTTGGACTAAGGTTGATTTTTTTTTTTTCCACTAAGAACTAATTCAGTAGCTGGCCGCTATAGTATGCTCACCATATGGTTAATATCTCAAATTTGCATTTTTGGACTATGGTTCTTTTTTCAAAAAATCCTTAAATGTAAATAATATGGAAGCAGTAAGCGATAACGATTAATATGTCCTTCCTCTGGCTTCGCAGTCCTAAAGTTCGCTTTCTCAAAACGTTTTGTAGAGCATTCCATATTTGCTCCGTAACTTGTACGCAGCACCAGTAAGCTTCTCATCAGCTTTGCAAGGTTGTTGCTTACTCCGCGAAACGTGATGAAGTAGTTTTCGGTAAAAAAAAACTTCAAAGTCTAGATTTAGTTCGTACATTACCAGTAGTTCTCACCCATTTTATTGTAACGTTAGAAATGCACGGAGACACATTTTTCATGTTATCTGGTTATCTCTTCACAAATGTTTAATTGATAGAAACTGTTATTTAGTATTTTCTGGGATAAATTCGACTCCTTAGATGGTTTTCCAGTTCTTCTTAATTGTATGTATGTATGTATTTATTCACATGTGCAATGTATGGTATATGTATGTATGTATGTGTATGTATGTATGTAGTGGTATGTACTAATTACACTCAATGTAAAGACAATAATAAACACAATTAATAAAAATACAATTAATAATAATACTAATAATTAATACTAACAATAATTAATAATAATAATAATAATAATAATAATAATAATAACAACAACAACAGGGAACATCCTAAATTAAATGAAGCACGATCGGTTAAAATAACATTTAAAGTAAATCTAATTTGTACCTTAAACCTATGTTCGAACTAAAACCCACGAGTATGATATGTTCATATCTGCACAAGTACCTTTCAACACTACACTCATTTCGCTGTCAACTCACTCACTGCACTGCTACAGACACATTTCACTGATACATTTCACTGATTCTATCCTGATTTCACTAACACTTCAAAATATTTCCTTTCACTGTTCAAATTTGTAATTCTTTGCTCTGCCACTATAAACTTAAAGCTTCACTGAAATTTAATACAGGTTGAATTGTAGTTGGAATCACCTGTTTCACCAGGTTAAATAAATAAATACTAAATAAATACAAATACACTTTCACAAATGACTGCCACAAAACACACTTCATTGATACAACATAATTCTTCACTGACAGAACACTTCAATAACAAAATACTGTGTGTAATTATTGTCTATTAGTAAAGTCCTTAAGTCTATTTTTAAATACATTTTTGGTTGTTGGTAAAGCCTTTAGTAAGTCTGCAGGTAAAGCATTCCAGTCCCTGATAGTACGATTGAGAAAAGAAAACTTTCCAGTGTCCGTCCTCTGTCTTCTTTCCCTCAATTTATATGAGTGGTCGTTCCTTGAAGAGTAATTTGGCGGCTGTAACCCATTTTTTATTTCTCTCCAGGCAGGCTCACCTCTGTATGTTTTGAATTGTGGAAATTATGTTGGAGTAATTAAGTTTTCTCTCAAGTGACATTAACACAGCGTGATAACGGGATTGTTTTATGTTAGAATAATTGTTTTAGTCCATGTTGAATCTTTCGTACACTACTTTTAACACTTGAATATAAATAATTGATGAAATGGCGATCTTACTCGTGTTAATTATGTAAGCATGTGCGGCTTACAGCTGTTTCGGTGCTTCTTCACACCATCCACAGAGCCTACTAGATCTCGGCGTCATCTCGAACTTCGCTGCCTATTGTGTGGGTGCGTTCGATTGTTGAAAAGTGTTGAAATGTGGTGTCAAATAGCGTGTGTGTTCTGAAATTGATCTGTATGTTGAGAATTTGATCAGGGTGTGTTTTAGTGTAACTGTATACTTCATATTGTTCTAGTGTGTTGAGTTTTTGGTTTGTATGCGTAGGATTTCCATGTCTGTATTTATGTTATTGTATGTGTGGTTAGCATTAGTTATGTGTTCGGCATACACTTTTCAACAATCGAACGCACCCACACATCAGGCAGCGAATTTCGAGATGACGCCGAGATCTAGTAGGCTCTGAGGATGGTGTGAAGAAACACCGAAACAGCTGTAAGCCGCACATGCTTACATAATTAACACGAATAAGATCGCCATTTAATCAATTAATTGTCTTAGTAGCGTTGTTCACCGACACACATTGCATGCAAGATGTAAGCCGCATTCAATTTTGAACGAGGCTTCCGGCACTTGTTTCTGTACATCATGAGTGAATTTAATCTTTAAGGCATATACAGGGCGTTTCAAAAGGTTGTAATGAACTTCGTGTGGTGGAAGGGCAAGGCATTTGCAGCCTTTCGAGATCGGCATTGCATATTCTCCGAAGCCTCCTTTCAGAGATACTTAACTGTAAAAGTGCTGACTCCTGCAGGTAGGCAAGTTGCTACTGTTGCAAAGGTTAGTACATTTTCCCTTTGTTATAGGCAATAACTCTCTCCATGGCCAACACGTCCGCGTCGTCTAGTCTGTGTTGACAGTGCACGAAATCCTGAACTTTGAGCAAGATTCGTAACATACTGAACACGTGACTCTTTGACGTCCAAAACCCAGCATAATCGTATTGCAGTCAACGCTGAACCTAACAACTGGCTTCATTTTTCCTTCCTTTGTTTTTTTTCTTTATTTCTTTCTTACTTTTTGTTTTTTTTCTTTATTTTTTACTTTCTTTTTGTGTTACTTTTTTCTGTCTTTATTTTTCTTTTTTTTTTAATTTCTATCTCTCTTTTTTAATCTCTTCATCTTTTTTGTTTGTTTGTTTGTTTGTTTCTCTACTTTCTCTTGTTTTCATTCTTCTTACAAGCTAATACAGTGTGTTAGGCTATATCTTTGGACCGACAATGAAAATAAACTGATATCGCTGGTCTCTCATGCTTTGTGGTCAGCATGGTATAGTTAGCGCATGGCAAGGGACAGCCGATCACTTCCATTGCTTACGCAGGGAATCAAACCACGGACCACAGAGCGACGGACTTGCTTTATTGAATTTATTTAATCAAGGAACGATCTGCATGACGCAGCAGCGGAGTCGAGCCGGGGACGCGAATTGGCGGATCAGCTGTCTGTCTTCGAATGTGAAGCTCTTCAATTATCTGCTTTAATCCGTCGCATTACATTTGATTATCGACTGCGCTGAGAATATTCGCAGCAAATCACAGAGGCGTCATCAATCACGGCAAAAAAGTCGTGACGTTGGGGGAGGGGGGGGGCACTTCATCTGCGAGCAGACTGAGATCGCGTATCTGCAAGTCCCGTCTCGTTATTGCTTATAACCAGGGCCCGGATTTTTACGTGCTAAAAAACTTAAAAACATTTATTTTTTAGACGATCAAAATTTGAAAAATATATGCTAAAAGTAAAAAAATATATTTTCTGAAAATGAAAACAATAACATCAGAATGTTCGTTATAAATTCGTTAATGTTCGATGCTACTTACCTATTAGAGTTCTACGAAATGTTTATTTGGCCATTATTCAGTCTATCATTCAATATGGTATAATTGTTTGGGGTGGAAGTACAAAAATTAATCTTAGTCCGTTAAATTTACTTGAGACGGTTCCTCGTATAGGATAAGGAGATTTTCATCAGATTAGTATTTCGTGTTAATATTCTTATATGGATAGTAAGTGTGGGGCGTGTAAGAAGGTCCAGAATGTGAGGCGGAAGTAACAGGTGGGCAGGAAGGCCGAAGCGACGCTACGCGGACAAGAAACATGTGTCCAGGCGTAGAGTTGACCGATGAGGGAATGTGTGGACTTTGCCTGCGGGTGGTCAGCAAGATGACGCCAAGCCAGGTTCGAAAAAGAGATGATCTGGTATATGTCAGAGAATTGTCAGAAATACACCGGAAGTAAGGGGAGGATATAGTTAACGAACAATTTTTTGAAGAGCGCGTCTTAAGTGACGTAAGAGTAATCATGGCCAATCAGGATGCATAATAGAGACACGTGATTTATAGATAGGAGGGCGAAATTGTATGTTTGGTGGTTGAAAGTAGAGGGTAGATTTGGCAGACAGGGAGAAGGCAGATAGAACGCGTACGGAGAGGTCGCACTCCACATATTGTCGGCGAACCTAACTCGGAAGGATAACAATTTACGGACTTAGAATTTTTTAGTGGGTTTAGTAAGAAGTCGTGTGTTGTATCATTCTTATAAGTCTGAATTCTTTTCTCGTCATTATTATTACATTCGGAATAAATTGTCATCAAGTTATCAGCTCTCCGTTATATTACTGGTGTTTTATAGTACAAAATATATAATTACGTGAACTCAGAAATTAGTCGACCAACTTGTCATTAAGAGAGCAGCATATTATACACTTGGACGCGCATTTCTGCTAATCTGAAACGAACACTTAATAATAATAATAAACGTTCTCATAGTTCTTACCAACAACTTCTGGCGTGCGCCTACATCATTTCAACCTACGAGAACGTCTCCCAAACCCCATGTCCCGACCGTTTTGCAGCTGACCTGGGAATCTCATACTCTACCGGAGTAATCTCGAGGAGGCTGGGAAGGAAGTGTAAATTATTTCTGCCCAAATTAATTAGTGTACATCTTTAATTATTGACATCAACGTGCCTCCTTGAGATACTTTCCATACACGACGGAGCTGACAGCCGAGGGCAAGGAAAGGCGTCTGGCGCCCCAACGTGGACCAACCGCCGCAGATTGGAGGCGCCCCAACGAAGGGCGACCGTCGCATACTCCAAAAACGAATAATTAAAATTTGTTTGAAGAAACGTTTCGATTATCCAACTAAATTAATTTATTCTGAATTTAATGTATTTAATATTGAACAAATTTATAAGTATATGCTGTTAAAATTTTATCATAAAAATCGTAATAAGTTTGTATTACAGACACATATGTAATTATGACACAAGACGAAATATTAATTCAACATTAGTAGAACCTAAATGTCTCACATCTGCTGGTCTAAAGCATAGCATAAATTTTGGCCCTCGGTTGTACAATGCTTTAACTAAATTACACCCAGAACTTCTAACATGTAACCCACTAACATATAACAAGAAAATTAGAAACGTGTTAATATCTTCAATTTGATTGAATAAATTTATAGTCTATGTGTATGAATTAATCAAACTATATTATATTTGTATTCTATAATTTTGAAATATATATTAGTCCTACTTTTCACTTGCGATATTATTCTTCTCTAGTGTTAATATTATATTATAGAATTCCATTGCCGCTGTAATTATATTTTAGTTCCTATTTTATTTTACTTATTTATTATTATTATTATTTTTTTTTTATTTTAATATTATATCTGAACTGCGACCGAACACGAGCGCTGCTCATTCGGTCTCAAATTTTGTTAATACTACTGTATCTTCTTTTTATATTGCTTGTATTATTTTATTTCTATTTCTCTTGTTTGTTTTGTAATTATATTCTCTATTCTTTATATTTAAATTTAAATAAATAAATAAAGTTCGTAACTTATTAGAAAAAATTATATTGGAACTCATCAATTGCAGTTAAACATCAGATTAAAATGCTGACTGGATTGCAGTGCACAATAAATGTCGTCTGCGGATAGTGGATCACAAATCCGTGCCTATTATCCGAGAACAATGCGTTATATTGAGAAAAGAAACGTTCTACATCACACGATGTTAACCTTGTATCTTCGAAGAGGGGTATATCATTAACACTCACACGATCAAGTTCACTTATGTTTTGGCCTTCCAAAACTTGAGCCACTTTGCAGAGGGTTTGGTAGCCACTATTTTTCTCAAACATACCATTAAATTATTTTTTTCTTAGAACTTATATTTTCATACCTGAGATAGTGTTAAGTTGCCTTTCAACACACTGTGTTTCTTGAACTGAATTACTCAATAAATCTTTACGCTTTACAAACAATAAGAATGAAGAAAGTGTAATTTCTGTCATTCCTTCTTATCCGATTATACCATATTGGATGATAGATTGAACCAGATCTGTATAAAATGATCACAGAATATCTGTAGGGATGCAAGAACGAAGAATAACAATCTTACATACTGGGTGTTCAGGTCAAAGTGTGTCATGGCTCGGTGTATGCCGTCATGTGGCTAGCCGATGAGCCTAGAGAATTCAATCTTCCTACACTTCCGCAGAGGTGTATAACCTATAAGGTAGAGAAGTTGCCTAGCAAGTACGGCGTTCATTCTGAAGAGTACGTACCGATACGTACGGTAACGCCGGTAGTGGCAGGAATGTGAACTGTTTGGAAATACGTACTGTCGGGATATGGGGAGAGGGTTAAGACGATTACTTATGTATTTGTTGACATTAACTTCGACGGTCAACATGGACACGGAGCATTTGATTTGTGTTGTGGAATGTTACCGTACGCAACCGATGATAACAAATACCCTGCGTACGACTTGCCGGCGCAAAACACAGTTCGAAAGAGGTTAAGGTAGCACACAGACCGTACAGACCGCCATCTGTTGCTACGACGTTCAAGTTATACCGTACACGTTCTCAAGTTCAATTATTTAAATAAAATTCTTAAGATTGAAGAACGCCTTAAATAATAGGCAACTTCTCTAACATATAAGCTGAAACTCGCTTCAAATCGATGACCCAACAACAGTGACGTCATGACACACTTTGAAATGAACACCCAGTATTGTTTTACGAAGTCTGTTGTACTCGTTTAAATAAGAAACATGTTAGCCCACCTTAAGTGCTGTCCAATAATACGGTAATTCCTACGTACTTCACTTGAGTCGATTGCGTCAATGCAAGACATTTGCTGTCATCATGACTTGAACAATCAGAGTTAGGAATATTTAATAAATTTATCACGTAATTTTAACTCTTGTAAATCACTGACTGTGAAGGCAAATGCAATCAAAATATCGTTGGAAATATTTTCAGTGAAAGCTAATTGCTATCTAGCCAACCCATTGAGAGGAAGTGCTGGGTCCATTTCGCCATCTTCATCCATCCTGCCTACTTCCACACTCATGTCATACGGGGATGGAAGTTGAATTTTAATGTTGTGGCAGCATTGAATAAAGCGGTCATTTTCACTTCCTTAATTAAACTGACGGGTCTCTTCAGAATGTACATGCCAGTCATATTTCCAGTTCTGTAATATGTATCTCTTAAAACTGCGGTAGGTTATGCTACTCCTTGGTCTGCTGCTGTCGGCTCTTAACCCTTGCAATACCAAGCGGGGTATTCTGGTTACCCCAGCTATAATATTAGTGTATAAAATGAATGTGCGCAACAACACGCATTTGTGGCTTTGTTAAATATGCCTCTCACATTACAGCAATGCATTGTATAGGCCTACATTTTTTTTTTCGTTGTTGGTAACTCTATAGCATCTATTAGATGCTTTATGGTTGTGCTAACAGATGGAGTTACTTGTCATCAATGTGACGCTGAAACGTGTGTTCAGGTTACTGCCCAACGACAGTCCTGATGTATTTTATATTTTAATGATTGGTTAATTAATATTAACCAGGCATACTCACATTCATACAAATTTCCAGACTCTAGACACCCAGGGAATTCCTCTTCTTCAAGAAAAATTCACCGATAGCCTAGCCCGGAAATCGAACCCGGGACCTCCTGATCTGGAAGCCAGCATGCTGACCAACAAACCACGGAGGCAGTCAGGCCTACATTTTGTTTTCTATTTTCGTTAGTAATATTGTTTAAAAACCGCCTGGGGTAGTCAGATTACCCCACTTGGTATAGTACTGAATGTTTTCTTCTCGTAAATTTGTCATATAATTTGTAAATTCGATTTTAATTGTTTTTATGTTGTACGCGCAGACAGCCGGACGGATGTATACAGAAGCGGTCGGACGAACGGACAGACAGACAGACCGAAAGACGGACAGAGGGATTAACGGATGGACAAATAGATGGAAACACGGACCGACAGATAGGCCTAGTCAATATTAAAAATGAAAAAAACTCAACAAGAGCTCAAATTTGAATTATTTAAATAAAATTCTTAAGACTATGTGGGTTGTAATATTGTCCATTTCCGACTCAAATAGTTCGACATCATTTAAAAACAAATAGCTATATTCATTGACAAAAAAATAATAGTTTTAAAAATATTTGTTATACCTTACAGAGATTTTCTGTGAATTTAATTAGCAAAATTGAACTAACCATTCAACATTCCACATTTGTATAGACATTAAATCTGATTTCTTAAACCCTGTAAGTCAAATTTTCTCGAGTGCCACGTTGTCTATGTTGTCCTGCTGTATCAAAATATCTAAATACAGTTTTTGTATCAGCTCTACGTGGAATGTTGTAATAGTTACTGTTCTGGTCACCAGAGTTCTCGCACTGACGAGACGCTCTATGGACGCCACCCTTTAGCGGCTACGCGAAATGTCAAGGATACGAGTAGCTGTTGTCTCCCTGAACGCTGGCGCCGTTCTCGGATAGACTTGCAAGTAGTTTCTGTGAGCATTACTGAATGACAGCTATAAAAGCATTGCTACTTAATCGATTTTAAACATTCATTTTATTGGAGTTTTTATTCCAATATTACGAAATAATTCAATTTATGATGCACGATCAAAGCAAAGCGGGCGACAATTATTTTTAAGGAATACTTAATTTGAATGTATAAAATCACTATTCATTGATGGAAAGAAATATAACCCAATTTTGGTTGTAAAAGTCTTGTTTATGGATCAGACTGTTCTTTCTCTGTATTCCGAAGATACGCAGTAACCCCTACAACTAAACGAGGTAGAATTTTCGTCGATTTATTAGGAGCAGTGTCCACCCAGCATCGTGCGGAATTTACTTATTTACGTACTTAATTACTCTTCCTTTCCCCAATTCCCCTTCTTTTCCTCAATCCCCCTCCTCACTTTTCCTCATTCTCCCCCTTCCGTCCCCCATTCCTCTCTTCCTTTTCTCCATTATCCTCTTTCCCCCATTGTTTTCCTCCCTTTTCCCCATTCCCCTCCACCCTTTCCCCTATTCTCACCCTTCCGTCCCTCATTCCCCTCCTACCTTTCTCCATTCTCCCCATTCCTCTCCTCCTTTCCTCTGTTCCCCTTCTTCTTTTCCTCCATTCCCTCCTTCTCCCCCACTCTTCTCCTTTCGTCCCCTATTCCCCTCCTTTCCTCCATTCCCCTCTTCCCTTTCCCCATTGCCTCTCTCTTTCTTCCTCTCCTCCCTTTGTCGCTTCCCCTTTCCTCTCTTTTCCACTCCTTTTCGCTCCTTTTGCGGGCCATGAAGGCGCTTGGAGGCGTGGAAGTAGCTCACCATGCTCTCTGACTCTCAGCCGTAGAATGAGGTAGTGTGGTGAGCACTGTCTTCTACCCCGGGAAAACCCGGTATAGGCCTATACTTAATTTGACAGAATGTTGAGTGAATCTTGGAGTCGCTTTGGAAATTCGGCAGTGAGATAATTCCAGTCACCACCCGAAATAGAACTCGGGTCATGTGAGTCCATAGCCAGTTGCTCTACCAACTCAGCAGCGAGACGATGGGAAAATTCGGGATTCGAACCTGCCCCTCGCTACCCGCAGTCCTACTTCAAAGTAGAGGAACGGCTACTGCTTCAATATTTAGTCGTCACTGCATTTCATGAAAGAATCGAGGATATTGTAATGACAAGTAACGGATCTCCGAACCAAACAATCTTAGTCGGTCTTGAACCCATGCCTTCCAACGGCAAGATCATGCAGATTGACTAGAAGATTGTGTGGGTGCAAATAGTTATTGAGTACTTTAGTGTCGCTTCTTTCTTAGGTCGAGTGTTTGGAATTTTGTTATAGAGAAATATTACTGGCTTGAAACATGTATTCATACTACAAAAAGAAGACAATCGGAATTATAACGCCGTCTTTACCTACTTCCTCATATAGACAATTTATTATTTAAGGATACTTCATTTTGACTCTCTTAGCCTTGTACAGATACAGAATTAAAATTAGGAGCGAGACTTGATGGGAGTCCACCTGTATGTAGGCAACAATTTCACACGACTGTCCACAAGTAGCATATATGCTAGGATTCTTGTTTATTGCGCATGCGCAGTCTGTCGTAAGCAAACCAACACAGTAATTTTATTTGCGTACCTGTACATCCACGAGTGTATTCGTTTGAAATTTATTGTATGTCTTTTCATTGTAAACTTTTATTGTATTTGTTTTCTGGATCCTTGTGGTGACCCTTATTGAAGGGCAGATGGTTTTATTTTATAAATCCGATGTGTACATTCTTTTAAATATTAGAACGAGAACGAATGTAGTAACTCCCAAAATTGCGGATTGAATAAAACACAGAATAGCTTTCTAATAATGAATATGAATGTACTGAACTACGCCCGAGCATGAGCTTCTGCTCTTTCGGGCTGCAATGCCTAATGTAGTGTAAACCTTACTTACTTACTGGCTATTAAGGAACCCGGAAGTTCATTGCCGCCCTCACATAAGCCCGCCATTGGTCCCTATCCTGAGCAAGATTAATCCAGTCTCTATCATCATATACCACTTCCCTCAAATCCATTTTAATATTATCTTCCCATCTACGTCTCGGCCTCCCCAAAAGTCTCTTTCCCTCCGGCCTCCCAACTAACACTCTATATGCATTTCTGGATTCGCCCATACGTGCTACATGCCCTGCCCATCTCAAACGTCTGGATTTTATGTTCCTAATTATGTCAGGTGAAGAATACAATGCGTGCAGTTCTGTGTTGTGTAACTTTCTCCATTCTCCTGTAACGTCATCCCTCTTAGCCCCAAATATTTTTCTAAGCACCTTATTCTCAAACACTCTTAACCTATGCTCCTCTCAAAGTGAGAGTCCAAATTTCACAATTCACAACCATACAGAACAACCGATAATATAATTGTTTTATAAATCCTAACTTTAAGATTTTTTGACAGAAGACTGGATGATAAAAGCTTCTCAACCGAATAATAACAGACATTTCCCATATTTATTCTGTGTTTAATTTCCTCCCGAGTATCATTTACATTTGTTACTGTTGCTCCAAGATGTTTGAATTTTTCCACCGCTTCAAAGGATAAATTTCCAATTTTTATAGTGTATTAAATAAATAAATTTGAATTTGATATAGGCTAACTAATTACCTAATATAATTAACTAGAGGAGCAATATTATCAATTTTAAAAAGTTTCCATTAAAATATTGCTTTTAGATGCAAAAGAAGGCGTTTCTCTTTGAGTATTCTTTACTGAGAAATAATCATTTATTTTATAGTTTCAAAATGATGATGATGATGATGATGATTATTATTATTATTATTATTATTATTATTATTATTATTATTATTATTATTATTCCTTAGTGGGCTCTACGCTTCTACACTGTTCGAGTCTTCATTCATGCTTACAATTTCACATTGGGACCATGCCTGCCATCTGGTTGCAAGTCTTCATACTATTTTAAGAAATTATGTCGGAAAAGGTAATTCATTTTTAATACCTTTCAAATCTAGTTTTTATTGTGTTGGCAGTAAAGGAAAAACAATTACGTATCGATATTTAGAAGTGGGAAAGTTGTGGCGGGTGAATAAGTAACTGTTAATATTTCTGTGTGAAAATGTGGAATTAGTGCAGAATATGTTATGATTTGTTACAGTGATCACTTTTGGCACAAATAAATGCAAGTTATAACGTTGTAAGATCGGTTACGACATAAATATCATCGGACTTCGTGAAGAGAACAGTATCACAGTGCAAAAGTGTTTTACGGAACATTCGCGTTGTATTTTCCTATTATTAATATGAACGTTAGACCTTCTCTGGAAGCCAGTCCATGCAGTCAGAGGCACCATATCGGCTTACTGACTGGCGGAAATACGTCGTAGTCCGTGGTGCAGCAGGTCCGTCATTGGCTGGCCGACACAGTCAGTGCAGAGCGACTTCTAACGGCCACACGTTGTTTAATAAAAGTTTGATACGTGCGCTGTTGTAGCAGGGACGTTGATCTGTGGCTAATGAAATTCACAAACAACACGGTCGTATTATGGGTCTCAAAGAAAAATATTAACAGCGATATCAAGCCTGCAAATGCGTACAATAGTCTTTAAATTGCATTCCGCGTCCCTTTTTTTTTTACTGAAGAGTTAGATTAAATTTATTACAGCAGGAATATCAGTAAGAATCGTAATTGTGCACATTTAACATTAATTGAGTTGTGGTTAATTGACTTAATTGTGCTCCATCAGACTATTTTAAAATAAGACAGTGATTGAAAGAGAAGAAACTTGAACTTTAAGGTGGAAAGTGATAATATTCCTCCTATAAAATCAGAAACGATTTAACGTTTGTGGTTTCATTACTGAGTGTAGTTACTACTGGCAAAATACAAGAAGAGCAAGCATTCACGGATTAATGAAATTGCAGGACCAAGGAAGAAAGACTACCAGTCGATTCAGAAGGTATGTTTACTTTAATTTTAGAAATCATTTTGAGAATTTTTTACGATTAGGAATATTTGTCATGAAAAATGTTTATTTTACACCTGCAGGATACTTTTTTCATATTAAATAGCTACTGACATCGGAAAGAATATTAAGAGTAATTTTATTCAAATGTTTTGCATTTTTGTTAAGAAGATACATTTCCCACTCGTTTACACTTTTTCATATTTTAAAATAACATTAACATTCAACACCATATCATTACAGTAATTCTGTATGGAGGAATCACAAAATTCTACAGAAGAACTAGACCAAAGGAGGCCACATTTTTTCTTTAACAATTACCCTCCTACGGAAGTGTACAATAGCGTGGTTTTACTCCCGCGCACCCAATACTTTGCACAGAATAACATAGAACTGTATCTGCTGTAAATAATAATGAATTGATGCATTTAGTATTTATTGCTACATAAACGTAGTGCACACCCGTTTGAACAACATCGTGTTCGTGGGGCGGTTTCTATAAATAACTGTTTTGTACTAAAGGACATAACAAAGACTGGTCAATCTGGATTTTCCTATTGCCACTTCCAACGGACTCCAAACGAATATTCACACGTTTATCACTGGGACTGTGGTGCTGGAAGTCAAGTTTGAACACTTGTATCACTGCCGCGACATATTTAAATTTTTATTGTACAATATATATGCAATTATCACTACAATGACACAATAATTCTTGCAGATAACACAGAATCAACTTAGGGAACGTAATTAACAGAGTCGCTGTTTCACTTCACTTCCACTAGATGACCGACTCTGACTTCCAGCAGACGATATGGTATAGGTGTAGCAGGGATGCCAATATCGGCAAACGAAATGAAACAGGTGTGCTAAACGTTAGGAATGTTACAATAGGTGTGTAGTACGTTAGCTTAGGTTAGGTGTGTAAGATTATATGAATGGTTACGACAGTTGGCGACACTGCTATCATTCTCCCACTCCACCTCAAATTACGTCACAACGATGAAATACGGCCGCCTTCTTCATTCAAGAACGACGATCTGGCTATGATTTATGCCGGTGGTTGTGTAACATTTAGGTACAGCTAAAGGACATGTCAAATTTTTTTTCTGGTAGGATAAACATGTTGTTCTTCTGTATATTTCAGACGATTTGTATATTTTTAATAATAATAATGATTTATTTAATCTGGCAGAGTTAAGGCCATACGGCCTTCTCTAACACTCAACCAGGAGTAAAGACTGCGTTACAAAAACACTACAATTTTACACACAAAACTGAATAAGATAATAATAATAATAATAATAAAAAAATATAAACAACAAATAAGAAGAAATCAGACATAATATATAACATACAGAAAGAAAGAAAAAAGCATAATAATATGTGAACAGCAGGTCAAAATAAATGAGGCATACAAAAAAAAGACAATTATTCATAATAATAATAATAATAATAATAATAATAATAATAATAATAAATAAGAATAGTAATAATGATGATGATAATAATAATAATAATAATAATAATAATAATAATACTAATAGTAGTAATAAAATAGTGCAGTACAAAGTATACAGTGAATACAATATTTCTAAGTACACACAATAAGAAAAATTAAGATTATATATAGCTCAACTTATTACATTAGAGATATAACATTATCGGAAAATATGAAAACAAAAATGTAAAATAAGTTGAATATCATTAGAACATAAAAAAAATGTGAATACGTGGAAACATGCAATACAACACTTGTCATAATAGTAAGTTAGTTTGGCAACTCGTCATAAGATAATTTTCTGACTTGGAGTTGAAAGATTTCAATGTTCGGCAGCCCTTGACTTCAGGCGGCAGAGAGTTCCAGTGACGAGAGGTAGCAACAGTGAAAGATGAGGAATACAGAGATGATGTGTCAAGTGGAATTTCTAGCGTGTTATCGCGTTGTGATCGAGTATTAATATTATGATAGCGAGAGAGAGTATGAAAACGAGCGAATAAATAAGAGGGGGGGGGGTGAAGTGTGCATAATTCGATATAACAGAGAAAGTGAGTGCAGATTTCTCCTTTCATGTAACCTAAGCCATGATAACTTCTCGAAAGAAAGTGAGATATGATCATAGTATCGAACATTACAAATGAAGCGGACGCACGCGTTATGAACACGCTGTAGTTTCTGAGCGGAATCAATCCTGAGATCACTGAACAAAACGTCGCAATAATCGAAGTGAGGTAGAATGAGTGTCTGTACCAGCGTCTGTAATGATTATTTATATAGTTGTTCAACTTGGAAAACATTAAAATCGGAATAAATCAAATTTGTTGGATAATCAGTTAACCTGCAAATTTTAATTATCCGCTTTTGAAGCAATATGAGCGCAGAAAGTGTAAATTTTGTTGCTCCTCGCCATCCGATTATACGTACCGGTACCATACTGAACGAAAGATTGAACCAAACCTGAATATATTTTGTAGGGCTGTAAGAGCGAAGAATTACAAATTTATAAATTGCTGTACAAAGTCTGTTACTTAAAGAAGAAACATGTTTATTCCACCTTAAATGCTGGTCAGTAATAATTGCTAAGTACTCCACTTGAATGATTCCTTTAGAATAGGACAATCATCATTATTTGAACAACCAGCATTATGAATTATTACGTTTAATTTATCACAAGATTTTAATTGTTACCACTTGCGTTTAAGGAAAATGGGGCAAAATTATCTTGAAAACATTTAGTGATAGAAAATTGCTATCTAGCCATATTGAATGACGTTAATTCCATTGTACTCTAAATCAACGCATAAATCAATGCAAAATTCTGTTGAACAAAAAACGTCCAACAACCAAGAAATGTACTTTCGTAGTCGCTGTCCTCTTCCCACAAACAACACAAATAAATTCGTAGAATAATTACGTTTCTCAGATCGCCTGCAAAGCTTTGCCTTACACTTCGCTCTACAAAATACGAAAACCTTCAAAAGTAAAACACTGGCCACACTCCTCAAATTATGAGCTGAGCTGAACTGAACCATATAATCGGTCGATCACACGCCATGTTAACTCTGAACCAACAAAATTTCAAATGTAAAAAACGTTCCAATGTCAATTCGACATATCGCACGACACACCGCCTATCGATCACAACACGTCAACTTATAATGTAATAACTTATGTCACCAATGACGTCATAATTTCCATATCTTTAAATTTACCACGCATTTTAATGCATTCTTAGTTTTCTGCCAAGGCCAGATCTTTCACTTCTAACCCAGCATTCTCCAATGTTGCCTATTTTCTGCCTTCCTCTTAGTCTCCGCATATGATCCATGTATTTTAATGTCATCTGATATCTTCTTCTGCCTCGAACTCTTCACAATTCCTTCTAGTGCAATCTTCAGCTGTCAGTTTTTTCTCAGCCAGTGACCCAACTAATTCCTGTTCTCTTTCTGAGTTAATACACTGCATTTTTTTCTTCAGAATTTAACTATCGCATGATTACCGTTCATTCCAAAAATAAAAGTACAGAAAGTTAAATAGTTCCGAATAATGTGTTGGTGTAGGTGCGGTATATTTTGTTCAATGTTAAAGTCTGCAGAAAAATTAGAAGGCAGAAATGACAACGAAATGTGAACAATTCTTCTTCGTGTCTGCTCTGAGAGACAAAGTGAAGGACAGTAGTGCGTCAATAAAAAAACAAAACAACAGTATTTCGTCATAAAATCAAACAGTGGGTTTGGGTTGAAAATTTATGCAAGTGTCCTCAATACTCCGCCTCCTGTCTTTTAAGGGGTTTATAATATATTTGTGTTTAAATTTAATATAGGCCTATCCAGACAAGAAATAAAATATATGTCGATATGTGCAGCCATCACACCACTTGCCATTTTGTACTCTAGGAAACCCGTGCTGTCCCCAGACTTCACCCAGTCTATTTTTACTATTGCAGATGATAGATGAAATGAGGGGTAGATGGAGAGTGTTGGGTGGAATGATAGAGGGAAACGGTAGTGTCCCGAGAAAAACCGGCATCAACGTTTGCTTTTGCCCACTTAAAATTCCATCATGACCTAGCTAGGATCAAACCCAGTCCGCCTAGAAAGAAGGCAGCGCGCTACACTTGACCACATCACGCTCTTCAGTGGAGCATTTGCTAAGGTAGATTTTTATGTACTGGTTGAGTTACTGAGTTCCTGCCCATGTTTCCATTGATGGAAAGAGTTCTAGAAATGTCCCGCCGGCATTCAAGAAGTTCATTTGTACAGGGACATCATTTTATTTTTACTTCAATTTTTATTGTACCTGAGTTTTTGAATGTACTTCACTCCCACCCCTTCTACTAATGAAGTTCAACCGTCCTCCACACAGATCCAAGCCCGCATATACAGTCATAGTAGCCTTACGGTCATAGTAAACAGTACGTTCCAAAAATATGTTCGCGTTTTCCAGTGACGAAAGAGCTTTCAATATTGAATCGTTTTCGCACAGGTACTGTCGTCCATTTGCCTACATCGTATCCCGGTTTCCCCCACCAGCTAGTGGCTGGGCTGTCTTAGCTCTTTTCTGAGAACATTAATTTCTGTTAGGAATTGGACGTCTACGTAATATTATATAACTGTTTAAAATAACTTAAATAAAAGATCCTCGTTAAGTAATTGTCACGTGATTTCCTCCCTTTCTACGACCCTACGACAGTAGATAACATGTCTGAGTAATTTTATCTTTTCGGATCGGACAGAAGTGAAGATTGAATTTACAGTACGTAAAGTACTCTTTTATAGAATTATTTCAACATGAGTTACTAGTACGGAGAACGAAACTGGTAATTAGGATTAGGTACAATAGTTTATAGTGCGGTAATATGCACATTAGAACTGAAGCCTGTATCGAAATGAACGGCCACCGTTTTCAAAAATGTGTTTAGATATCCATATTACGATTATTTTTCAATTTAACTTCATTCTCTATATTGTACGCTAATGTGCTGTACACAGTATAATATACACTGCATAATGAATACGTCCACATGGACAGCTCAGTTCATGAGTAAAAACAATCATTGTTAATACTGTACTGTATTTTGATTAAACAAAAACCTAATGAAAATGATCAAACTCAAAAGCGCAATATTTCCTAGTTTACGTAAATGGATGAACTACTTTTCTTTCCTCCTATACCTAGTAAAGTGATTTGTTTGTATATTACGCCAGTATCATCGAACTCCAGTCGTGGAAGGGAGTAGCAAACGGCGTTGATCCAGAGGTATAGGCAAGTTAATATTAAAAATGTTTGTAAAAATAAAATGATGTCCCTGTGCTTGTGTGTGGCTTCCAAGGAAACAAAGCCTTCTGCATGGGACTTACTGCACGTAGCCATGTTGTTGAATCCAGCAGAATGCAACTCTGTTCGCCAGCGGCTGTTCCGTTTTTCCTTCTGTACTTTTTGTCAGCGTTGTCTGAGGACTCGGCTGCGTGCTCCATCGTGTTTTTATGTTTTGCCGCGTTTTTTTAGCTCTGTCCAGATATCCCTCGCCCCAGTGGGATTTATGCTTACTGTCCTCTACTATGAGTGCCGGACAATATTTTAGAATAGCATAATGCTACTTTCGTTTTTCTTCAATTAATTTACTTTCAGAATATATCAGAGAATAAAACATACATATAACTTGTTGAGATTCGTCAGTACACATATTCAAGCAGGCCTACATAATTATAAAATTCTGGGAGGAAGATCTCTAACAGAGCGTTGGTTCTTCAGATTTGTGATGCTACGTTCTCGGCACTTTCCTGTTAATAAATAATCTGATAAGTTATTTACATTTCGACGGATACACATTTAGTTGAAGTTATAGTTTTATTTTATCTTAAGATATTCTATGTTCAGTAGTTTTGGATTCATTTTTCTGAATTCCTGTATCTTTCACATTTCTGCTAATGATATTAGAGCAACCGGTTGAGGGTCTCAACCAACATTTTTCGGCCCTCGTTGGATTCAAACTCTGAATAACTCGTGCAGTTGACAGATGTTCCACTCACTATGCTTTGTCTGCTCAAGTACCAGGATGTGAATTTGTTGCACTTCTCTGTTAATAGAATAAAATCATTTCTAACAGATTTTTTTAAATTACTGCAAGTTATTATTTATTTATTAAGTGTAAAACTTTAATTTTCCTCAGAAAACGCAATTCTGTATTCTGAATTTTTTCTTAATTTATTATATTTGATGTCACACAGATCTCAGTTCAATAATTATAATATCATAGAGACTGCCATTGTTGTATGAAATTTCAATGTTGTGTCTTTTCGTATTTCAATTGTTAGTGTCTTATGATTGGTGTCACATAATATCATGACTGCCTCCGTGGTCAGCTCCTGGCTTGCAGATCCGGAGGTCCCGGGAATCGAACCCGACTCGGCTCTCGGTGAATTTTTCTTGAAGAAGAAAAAATTACCGGCGTGTCTAGAGTCTGGAAATTTGTATGAATGTGAGTGTGATTGTGAGTGTGCCGGGTTAATATTAATTAACCAATCATCACAATATAAAAATACATCAGGACTGTCGCTGGGCAGTAACCTGAACACAGGCTCTACTTTCTTTATTGCAACGGGATTTCACGGACTACATGTTATTATTGGAACAACATTTTTAATTTAATTACTATTATACTTGCTTCTTATTTATTCTTAACATTAATTGTAGTAGTAAAAATTACGAATATTTCAAAAGGACCTCTACGCCAAATAAATTAATGAATAAACCTATACGACGTTTCAGCGTCACATTGTTGACAAGTAACTCAATCTGTTAGCACAACCATAAAGCATCTAATAGATTCTATAGAGTTACCAACAACGGGGGAGGGGGGAAACACACATATCATCTGAAATCTTCGTTATTTTATTAATTTTGTGTATTTTGAATTTCCGAGATAGATATTCATTTCACATCCTATTTTTTTTTTTAAATTTGAAAGTTTTTCCAGCAGAGGTTCAAGGTTAATATATTTGATCTTATTTGAATTTTTTTCCAAGAAGGCCATTACTTTGGCTTAATTTTTTTAAATGATAAAATCATAGTTTTGACACAATATTGTAAACATTTTCGCTTTCAATTAAAATCACGTCTTCCGCTTTAAGATAATGTTGAAATTTGCCTCTCTGTTTACTTTTATTCCTGAATTACTAAGCAGTTACCATTTTTAATAATTCCAGGCATGTATAAATTTAAAAGGGTTGACGTTCTTGTCGAATACCTTTATTTATTGTTATTTATAACAACAACAATAATAATAATAATAATAATAATAATAATAATAATAATAATAATAATAATAATAATAATAATAGAACTTTGGGAATAACTTAAGCAATTCATAGTGAACATGGTTTGTTTTTCCTTGAGTAGTAGTAACCAACAATACAGACGAATAAAGTAGCAGGTCACGTGACTAATGTGAGGCAAGTCAAGGATGAAAGACGTGAAATATCGCACCCGGTACCTCTGGCAACGACTGAAACAAACGCCACTAATTCATCCCACAACAATTTTAGTGATAAAATTGATTGAGTGAGCAAACAGGATTGAATAGCGAAGTGCAACTTGGTGACAAACGGAGCGACGCTGGAAATGCAATTTTAACAACACGTCAGTCCAGGTGGTGGCTGTAATTAACCTGCAGCCACTGTTGATTAAACACTCCACGCTGGACTCCATTGCTTGCAACGGATCTGAAATCCCACTTCTTTGCGGTGGGATATTCAGCAGTTCTGGGTGCGATGCCTGTCAGGTGAGAGAGGAGACGACCGAGTTTGAATCCCTAATCATGCTTTTCATTTGCCTCGTCTGTGGATCAGTGCTGGTCTTTCATCCAGGTGAACCAGACTCGAATCCTGGCTGATGGAATTTGTGGTGGATGAAGGAGCTGTTGCAGTGTGTTGTTCTCGAGGAAGTACAATTTTACTCTTTCATTCCACGAACATTCTCCACCTTCTGCATTTCATTTCATCTACGACATTTCAAAATAGGCCACGGTACTGTCACCAGCGAATAGGGATTATAAAGAATGGACACTGAGCTAATTTTCCTGTGTTTTGTTTCTCTGTGCGCCGGCGTTTAGTTCCACTTTCAAGCGCTAGAGGTTAGTGTAATCGAGCATACGCTAAGATAATAATTGAGTATAGAGTTGAGACACAGGATCCAAACATCGCCTACCTTATTGCATAATCCAGTAACGCTTTGCTTCAAATAAATTCAAGTTAAGAGCTTTTCCTTATTTCTCAATGACAAACTAGTTGTAATAATAATTTTTATATTTTATATATAATAAATTATATTATAAAATAATATAATGCATTATAAAATTATATCAAATTCGTTTAATATTGGTATATAATATAATATAGGTATATAGTTTTATTCTCATAAGAGTTTTGTTTTTCCATTTTCTGTGCTATCAAATCATTACATATTTTAATTGTTGTTGGGGTCAACGTCTCAAATCTCATTATAAAGGAACTCTAGAGTCTAGACATTACAGTTAATGACGGATTTATTATTTTATGGATCCAATTTATTTTATTTGAGTACATAATGTACCTAGATGTATTAATTGTAATGTGTTATATTTCCGCTGTGTCGACTGCTAGCTGGTGTGATGTCAGCGCCAACTCTAGGGAGAAAGCAGAATCTCACGCTCTAGCTGGCTTGAAGGTCATTGAAATCAGTCCGGCTACATCAAAGGTACCGACGCGAAGTGTCCATACTTAATTACCTATACGTTGGTATCACAGTCTAGTATATACAGTCACAAAGCTAAATATGTAGTAAATATGCATCCATAAATTGTTGCTAACCACTAGGATCGCTACTATCGCCTCATCACAGACAATGCGAAATAGTACCTGAACAGCCTATTGTTCCTAGTACCCTCATAAACTCAAGTTTTGTAACTAGTGTATATACTGGCTGTGGTAGTACTGCGCCAATTATGTCAACCGGGTACGATCCCAATCGCACTTTAACCAACAGCCAATAAATTTTGTTGTAAGAACACTGACAGCATCGGTGACTAACTTACTTTTAGTTGTTAGACTTGTATTCAGATGTACGATTTGATTAGTTCTACGTGATAATTTGAATACATTTAGATAATGAAGGGATTATTTGAAGCCTGTGATAAAAATAACGCATATGGAGTGCGCTCCATGTCTGCTTCATTATTTTCAAGGTTTACTGAGTACACATACAAATATTTGGTTTTGAAATGAATTGATTATGGTACTCAAACATTCCTTGTTATTCAACACGAATTATTATTTTTATTCTATTTTTGTTACAAACTCCACAATTTATTATTTTTAATTACAAATTTTGCTTTACAGTCGGGTAACATTGACAGGTAATTGTTTTTAAATTTGATCAATGATGTACTCAGTAGAGCTAATGTAGGCAAGTTAATATGTTTTTTTATATGCTCGACCATGCCGAAATGTACTAATTATACATATGGTAGCAGTCCTTTAATGCATGTCATTAAAGTACACCTACTCATTAAAGTACAGGTCTTCAGCCAATGACGACTCAGCTTACATGTGTTCAACCAATGACAAGTCAGCTTTGTACCGTTATAAAACCGCAAGTATCGATTATTCTCGGATATGCAATCGAAAGAGAATTAGCGAAAAGTCACGGAAGCTGGAAATCCAATACTGTCGCAGAAGGTTATGTTCTGTTACTATAATAATTAGCGTTAATTGTAAATAATATTCAAATAAATTCAATTTGTCATCTCGTTTTTCAATGTCGAATTCAATAATCAAGGTTATAATATTATAATATTATCAAGTTTAACGGGACTACGTCAAGGTCAATGACATTATTGTTCCTCGGAAAAAATCAATACTTTCGCGTCTGCGCACATCTCACAATTCACGACCTAGAACAAGGTCACTTCCGATCTTGTCAGATACAAATAAAATGTATACATCTGAATACCGGTAATTTCAAGTTAGACATATGGTCGAGCATAAAAAGTCGTATGAAACTCGCCTATAATGGTAATTAAGAAGCTCGTGTGGAAATTATTATCATTATAGGCTCGTTGCATAATGTACTATTAAAGTAGTGTTAACCACTGCGGTACCCACCATTCAAGAATTTCTTTGACAGGTAATGAGATGCAATGCATACAGGGTGGAAGGTAACCGATTATATTAATTCACAGATTAATAGATCAAGTCAATGCAAACAAATTTTGTCAAATAATATTTTGATACGAAACGTAGGCCTAACGTGTTGCAACGCAGCAAAGAGTAGCAGTGATCCTCGAGGTCATTGCTCCCCAGTTGGGGTGAGTATAACTCCGCTCCGTAACACATGCGAGAAGAGAATGTAAACAAAAACTTCTCATCAGATACGTTTCGACCAAATTATTGCACATATGTAATACTTAAGACATTATTTAACATTGTTGTAAACTTAATTTCTTTTATAAATTAATTTATTTTCAATTTCTTAAAAGATAACTTAAATGGAGATTGAGTTACAGAATGTGTATTTGTAATAAAGTTATTTTGAGTTTACATCAAATGTAAATAATCTTTAATGGAAATAGTTTTGTTTCTTAAGAAAGTACATTCTTTATTATTTGGTAATTACGTAAAATTTAAAGGAATCAACAGATACTGTGAATGTTAAGTAAGTTTCGTGGTATTAAATTTAAAATTAAAGAGGTTATAGTGTAATAAACAATATTAAAAACTAACCAATTTGCATATCATTAATTTAATTTAATATGTACTTTATATTTTGATGTAGCCTACAGTAATTTGATCGAAAAGTATCTGATGAGATATTTTTCTTTACATTATCCTCTCTAAGTCGTGCGGAGTGAAGTTTCACTCACCCCAACTGAGGACTAATGACCTCAAAGAGCACTGCTACTCTTTGCAGCGTTGCAACACGTTACATTTCGTATTCTCAAAACTATTGAAGATATCAAAAAATTATTTGACAAAACTTGTTGCATTGACTTGACCTATTACCTCTGTGAATTAATGTAGTAGGTTTCCTTCTACCCTGTATAACCACTGCCAATGTAAATTGTATTGTACTTAAGGTGTTATGAACTTAGAAGTGTGCCAAAAATAAAATTAACACAATTATTATTATTACTGCTGCTGCTGCTCATCGTAGTTTTGCTTGTGTATGAGCGAGCACGCCGCTCGTTAGCCTGTTAGAGGCTCGTTACTTACCAAATTAACAAATGAGGTGTTGAAACTGCCCACCTTCATTCTAGAGTCCATATTTTCCTTCAAACACCACAAAACGTTAAGAAGGTAGGTACAGCTTACAGCAGTAAAATTTTTGGAAATATTCAACATTTTTTTCTTCCATTACTGTATCCTGTACAATAATGAAAATTGACATGTGTAAAACACTGTCCTTCTGCTATATGAAAACATTTTTTTACGATTAAAAAAAATTATATATATTTTTTTTTTCAAAATTCAAAATGGTGTGCCGTGAACCGTTTCCCTCATAACTCGTAAACTTGTTAACTTTTTCATGTTCTCTCTCTTTTATTTTATTGCTGAAACTCATGTTTACAATATCATGCTCTTTCAACTACATTCCTTAATAAATAACATTTTTTTTTAGATTGTGTTAAAAGAAAATACTGATATTTGACCATTTTTTAAATGAATTTATTTTTATCAGACAATCTATCAAAGATACAGAAGTGATTTTGCATCATATTGTAGATATGACATGCATAAATATACAAAAAATTTAATCACAGAATGTTGGTTAGTTTTTTTTAGTTATGAGGGAAACGCTTCATCACTGCACAGTGAACTACCTTACTTACTTACTTACTTACTTACTTACTTACTTACTTACTGGCTTTTAAGGAACCCGGAGGTTCATTGCCGCCCTCACATAAGCCCGCCATTGGTCCCTGTCCTGAGATAGATTAATCCATTCTCTGTCATCATATCCCACCTCCCTCAAATCCATTTTAATATTATCTTCCTATCTACGTCTCGGCCTCCCCAAAGTCTTTTTCCCTCCGGCCTCCCAACTAACACTCTATATGCATTTCTGGATTCGCCCATACGTGCTACATGTCCTGCCCATCTCAAACGTCTGGATTTAATGTTCCTAATTATGTCAGATGTGAAGAATACAATGCGTGCAGTTCTGTATTGTGTAACTTTCTCCATTCTCCTGTAACTTCATCCCTCTTAGCCCCAAATATTTTCCTAAGCACCTTATTCTCAAACACCCTTAACCTATGTTCCTCTCTCAAAGTGAGAGTCCAAGTTTCACAACCATAAAGAATAACCGGTAATATAATTGTTTTATAAATTCTAACTTTCAGATTTTTGACAGCAGAGTGGATAATAAAAGTTTCTCAACCGAATAATAACAGGCATTTCCCATATTTATTCTATGTTTAATTTCCTCCGAGTATCATTTACATTTTGTTACTGTTGCTCCAAGATATTTGAACTTCTCCAGCTCTTCAAAGATAAATTTCCAATTTTATATTTCCATTTCGTACAATATTCTGGTCACGAGACATAATCATATACTTTGTCTTTTCGGGATTTACTTCAAACCTATCTCTTTACTTGCTTCAAGTAAAATTCCCGTGTTTTCCTAATCGTTTGTGAATTTTCTCCTAACATATTCACGTCATCCGCATAGACAAGCAGCTGATGTAACCCGTTCAATTCTAAACCCTTTCTGTTATCTTGGACTTTCCTAATGGCATACTCTAGAGCAAAGTTAAAAAGTAAAGGTGATAGTGCATCTCCTTGCTTTAGCCCACAGTGAATGGGAAACGCATCTGACAGAAACTGACCTATACGAACTCTGCTGTACGTTTCACTGAGACACATTTTAATTAATCGAACTAGTTTCTTGGGAATACCAAATTCAATAAGAATATCATATAAAACTTCTCTCTTAACCGAGTCATATGCCTTTTTGAAATCTATGAATAACTGATGCACTGTACCCTTATACTCCCATTTTTCTCTCCATTATCTGTCGAATACAAAATATCTGGTCAATAGTTGATCTATTACGCCTAAAACCACACTGATGATCCCCAATAATTTCATCTACATATGGAGTTAATCTTCTCAAAATAATATTGTACAAAATTTTGTACGACGTCAACAAAATGGATATTCCTCGAAAGTTACTACAGTTAGTCTTGTCCCCCTTCTTAAAGATAGGTACGATTAACTACCATCATTTTGAATTTTGAAAAAAAAAATGTATATAAATAATTGTTTTAAATCGTAAAAATATATTTTTTTTTCATATGAGCCGAAGGACAGTGTTTTATACATACTAATTTTCATTATTGTACAAGATACAGTAATGGAGGAAAAAATGTTGAATATTTCCAAACATATACTGCTGTGAGCTGTACCTAACTCCTTAAATAACGGATGTATAAATGCTAGAAAATGGAGAATGTTAAAAATGAAAATACTAAATTCATAATTTCAAATTGCTAAAAATCATCATCATTAATAACTGATACAGACACGTGAAGGCAATAAAAAGCTTTCTTCCTCTCTTCCTTTCGCCCCCATTTTGATTTTAGGGGTCTGAACCCCTAAGCCCTCACTCCGTGAGTGCGTGACTGCAGGCTGAACCTAATTAGGCCCCTTATAATTATTCCAAAGCCTCGAACGTCTGTGTTGGACATTGTCACAGAGGTCGAACCATGTGTCATCTTCGCTTTCAGACTCAAATTCTGCCCTGGAATTATCGCTACTTTCTTCGCTGGTTCCTCTTTTCTCCCCTGTCTTTGTCTCTCAATTCCTGTAGTGTCACTATAACACACATATCAAGTGATATCCAGTTTCGCAGCAAAACACGTGCACTTGTATTCTTGTCAGTGTTCAATTCATAAAATTAATTCTGTACGTAGTTTTACGTCAAAGTGCAATTTATTCTTTATAAGTTTTCCTTCTTCATTTCCTTAACAGCAGCAACAATAATTTTATTACTCCAAACTGGCATCAAGCCATATCCAAGATGCAGACGTACAACGTTGTGCACAGAGCGAGGCTAATGAAATGTGTGGCATGAATCAGAAGAGAGTCGAGGACTGAAGTCGGGACAACCGGCAATCAGGGGACGGCACAAGTTGAGGCTCACTGCATATCGATCACTCCCAACTCGTCTGTGGGCTCGATGTGATTTGAGCGTGTCATGTCTATCCCAAATTAATTCCTGAAGGAGGAAAATATTACCAATCCTCTATATTAGTTGATAGTGGTATAAATAGCACATATATGCGTTACAAGAGCGGTATGTTGACTTTTTCATGTTCGAGGAAAGATTGAAAAAGCGAAACGTAGTTGAGCTTTTTTAATTTCCGAGAACATGAAAACAAACATACCGCTCGTGTATCGTACATTATTTTGTGCGAAGATCGTTTATTACATACCTGAAAGACGAATTTCTAATTTGTTGCAATGAAATCTCCATGTTGGTTTCTGTTTAATGACGCCAACTTCGAAACACCAAAATATCTTTCTTCAACATTGTTGCTGTAAAATGTTTTCTGTGTTTACTATACTCCAGAAGGCAGTGGTATACGTCTGTCTTCCCCCCCCCCCCCAGTCTATAAATGCGAACTTAAAACAAACGGTAAGGTTATGTAATGATTTATTTTTCATTTTAATATTTTAACAATATTATTTATATAACATATTGCAGTAATAACATCGGCATCTGGAATCTCGTTGATTTTTTCACGGCTTCCTTAATGTTACTTGTATCAGGAATGCAATAAGTTTGGTGGAGTAGTAGACTTTACTTAATGTTTGCAAATATTTAAAAACAATAATTAACATTGTAATTTAGGTGAAATTGCAGTGGTAAGTTTCCAATTTATAATTATTACTATGTTAAACGTCTCTAAAAATGATATGTTAAAAGTCTAAAGCAGTAAAATGAATGTCGCGCTTAAGCGGTAAGAAGAGGGAAATTGTTATGTGTGTTACGTTGGGAATACTGAATGTGGTATTTCACACTTACCGCGTATTGGTTCTGTGCGTAAAACAAGCAAATACGCACGATCTCGCACAAATTATTATTTTTGGTTAATTTTTATTTTACATGGCATGGTTGTGACTTCCAGGTAACATTGATCGACAATGGCATGGTGATAAAATAAATATTGACATCTAGGGGGCAAAATATGAACTTCAGAGAACATTAAAAATGTAGGAAACATCAGCCATATTGCAACTTTGAAGTCAACAACGGAAAGAACATTTCCTCTCTTGTTAAAGAAATGCAATTACTGGATGTGAGTTTCAAGGCACACGGGCCTATAGAGGGTTAAATAAGCAAGACTGTCTATGTAGCCTACGCATGTGCACTAGACATTTTTCTGGAGCTCATATTTAGACTAAACCCAAATTATGGAGGGAAACCTCAATGCTATTCGTTACATAGGATTGCTTTTCGTTTTTATTGCAGCTGCTAAATTATTTCTGGTTGCACAGCGGAAAGTTTTCTGGATTTTAAAATCCTATAGAGGGTTTCAGTTGACTTCGCACACGTGCTGTATGAATGTATCATTTCATCGGAAAGTTTTTTTTTTTTTGTATGGAGGAGGGACCTGAAGTCTTGCACTGCAGTCTCAGGCTTATTGTGCTTACCACCAGTGGCGGCTCGTGATAAAATATGTGTGTTCACAATTTTGTGGTTCCAAAATCGAAGAGAATTTGAAATTGTACGTTTACTCTAATATGAAATGTCATGATTCCAATGTTTCACTATCGAAAAAAAAAACCGTATATAAATTCAAAACGACATATAATAATAATAATAATAATAATAATAATAATAATAATAATAATAATAATAAGAGTAATAACAATAAATAATAATGAAACTCAGTCTTTCTATTTCCAATTTTTCCTGGTAAGCCAGTTTACCCAGTTCTTTACTGTTCCAAATTTCATTGAACAGAGTTCATTGTTTACGTTTGTTAATAATGAATACATACCACAGTCCCGTTATTTACAAACGCGTGTGTTCAGTAATATATTTTGATTCACAACACACTGATACACTATAGCCTATACCAGTACTGTAATCCCATTCGCATAGATTGATTGCTATAAATACATGCCAGTAAATATTATTCTTAAATATTATACACCACCATACAGATATTTAAATTCATACCATCACCACAGTCAGCCAGCACGTGTTTGAAAGCCAAACTATGCTATTATGCCGACACTGAAGTATAGTAATTCACAAACTACAATCTCGTAGCAGCACTGTACACACATCTGCGTTAAGTAAACGTTCCTACAGTCAGATGCTGACATCTACAGGCTTTTAAATTTCCTCCTCGAGATATAGCACGTGAACGATAGGCACCGATGCATCTGACATCTGTAGGATAGGTATGTTCACGCTCTGTGCTCTTTACGAGTCATAAGCGGCCAGCTAAAGACAATTTTCTCCCGCGCATGCGTGAAATTCCTGTAACCATCTCGAAAAGAGCACGGCTTATACGTGAACGGATGTTGCCAAGTTTACATAAGAAGTTTATGCAAGATGCGGGAAGTTTAAAATACTCGATTCTGATATTATACATCCCCACAACGTCAATACGGTATCTATATCAATAATAAATCTGTAGCCGAAATTTTTCTGGTAATTTTCGATTTTCCAAAAATAATTGGTCCTAACATATATAATTAACCACCGTGAAACCGAAAATCGCTCTGTCTGTCTGTCTGTATGTATGTTTGTTTGTTACCTTTTCACGATAATGGCTGAACTTTCTTGAAAACTGGAATATAAATTAAGTTCGTTGTAACTTAGATTATAGGCTATATGGCATTCAAAATACATTATTTAAAAGTGAGGTTATAAGGGGGCCTGAATTAAATAAATCGAAATATCTCGTTATTATTGATTTTTATGAAAAAATGTTACATAACAAAAATTTCTTTAAACATCATTTCCGATAAGTTTTAGTCTTTGAAAAATTTTGATAGGACTGATATTTAATGAGATAAATGAGTTTTAAAATTAAAATAACTGCCATCTAAGGCCGTGTAATGAAATAAACAAATGACTTCGTCTATAAGGGGCCTTGGTCAACAACAATCGAAAGCTATGAATTAGCCTACAGAAAATGTTTCTGTGTTCGTATGAAGCAATATCGGAATATTATTTCCTCATTGGAAAGTGTAGTTTCTCTGTATGGACATAATGCTATAATGTTATTACAGTAACTTGTGAGTGAATTGAGGACAGGTAAGATTAAAATAGCTTCTCATGCACCGAAAACTTGATAGGCTATTCTTTGTATTCGTTTCCTTTTATCTCAGAGAATTAACGACCAACGAGAGTTTATTGATTTAGAATAATGCGTTAGCTTAGCATTTCATTATTTTATAATCCAAATTTTAACTATGCTCAATTGAATCGAGTTAAAATACATAAAATACATATGCATTAAATGCAATGCAAAAAATTTGGGTAATGAGCCAAGCAGATTATGTTGCCCTGTTGTAAAATAAAATTTGTTCCTCCTGAGATTCAAGAGCCCCCATAACAAATTGAAAACTTACTTATTGGGGTACATCCGTTATCCACACACTTTTTATATAATATAATATATATAATTTAAGTTATTTAAGTTATTTGAAGGGTTCAGAACCATAGTCGCGCCATTTACTGAATACGTAGAAAACAAGAGTTAAAATTAAGTTATTACCATAATTCAATGAAACGTGTATACACATTAAATGTAAATTATATCAATGTTCATTGAACTATGGATGCATGTAATAAAAATTAAGAAACAATATTAAAGGAATTGTCATTGCACCAAATGAGTGCTCTGTGGACCAAAATGATTCCATTTTAATTATTTAAATATCATTTAAATTAAGTAACATATTAAACGATTTATCCTTCTATCAAACACGAATATTCCCTGGATCAAATGTCCTATTTTAATTATGTAATTACTTTATATTTATTTCTAACTGGTGCAGCGGAGCGCACGGGTACGGCTTGTCAAAGAATAAAACTAGTCGTGCATTAATGGAAACAAGGTGTTCACGTGCTCTTGTGCTCTTATTGACGACCGCCACTGCTTACCACTCTTATTCTGTGAATGATTGGGTAGCCGAACAGCCAAGCTCTTGTACAAGTACAGCACGTCGCACCGTGAACTTAACCAGGGCTATGGTATGGATGATGATGATGATGATGACGACGACGACGATGACTATGACGATGATGACGACGACATAAGCCAAATGTAAGAAATAAGTAGGCAAGTAATGGCGAAGATTTACGAATTTGTAATTTGATTATGTTGATGTTAAAAAGACTAAGTTGTGTCAGGGAAAGCTGGAATATTTTGCCACGCTACCATAATTGTCAAGGAAAAATACCTCTTTAAGTCGCAGGGATATGAAAACTGGTGCCCGGCTCAAAAACCAAGCCTTATGTTCTTGTCTGATTAGACCATAATAGATTACTTATTCGAAAGTGTAGATGAGGCAGTGCATCGAATGAAGTAGGTTTTGTTAGTGCAGTAGAGTTTACAGTTTAATGTTGTTCTCATCGTACACGAAACGCCTCAGAGCTATTTATGCGTTTCATTTCTGGTTTCGAGCCACTGTGATACAGTTCAAATATTTTGTAGTAACAGGGAATATGTTAACAATGTAACAAAGGCTAATAATAATAATAATAATAATAATAATAATAATAATAATAATAATAATAATGTTTTATTTTCGCAGAGTTAAGGCCATAAGGCCTTCTCTTCCACTCAACCAGCCTTAATCAGTACAATACATAAATTTAAATTACAAATATTTACACTACACTTAAAAGGTTCTCCAGCAATATTCTTCACTACACATTTATTTAAATTTAGATAAATCTATAAGATAAAGTAGTAACTTAATTTATGAGCTAATTTAATTCAATGAATTATAATTAATTTAATATTTGAGATAGCTAGTAAAATAATGAAAATTAATTTAATATAAGCTTACTAGGACTATGTTACAGGGAGAATATATATATTTCTATTTCTATAATGAGAATATTAATGTAATTGCCAGTAGAGGTTTTGTAAATCTATTTAGAGAAATTAATGATGATAATAATAATAAGAATGGACAGATGTTAGTTTCATTATAAGTAACAAATATTAATCAGTAATTCATCTGTTAAGTAAGAATTTATGTAATTTTGACCTAAATGAAGTTATTGTCCAACAACCCCTTACATCACTCGGAAGCGAGTTCCAATTTCTAGCAACTGAAACTGTATAAGATGAAGAATATAAAGATGTCTTGTGGTAGGGTATAATGAGTAAATTGTTATGATGAGATCTTGTACTTAGCTGATGATATGCGGATAAATTTTGAAAACGAGAAGCCAAATAGATTGGGGTAGCGGTGCGCAGAATTTGAAATAAGAGAACAAGAGAATGCAGGGCTCGTCGATCGCTTAGCCTTAGCCAAGACAGGCTCGCTTGTTTACAAGGGTGTTGTCGAGATACAGTGGATTCATAATTCACCTCTTTTATGATTTGTTGGGCTGCAGTAGTTTAGTGTTTGCTAACATGGAAGTAAATCAGGTTTCTGTTTAAACGCCTTATTCATCACGATCAGTCAGGTATTTAGTAGTCACTGTGCATGCAAGATCCGGGTTCACTTCTTGATTAAGACATTGTTGTGGAAGGTTCCATTCTGCTTGTATTGTCATTTATTGTCTTCAAAGTGGAAAGGTCTTCCTTCGCTGTACTCCAAATGGTGGTACTGTATATCTGATTTGCAAATCTAGCCGGTCTGGATTTCATTACCTGTAAGAACGTGGAAGACGAGCATGTTCCTTGATTTGCTTTGACATTCAGTGGCGTAGCGTCAATGTAAGCTAAAAAGCTTAGCTTCCCCAGTTAATAATAATTTCATACTAAACCTGCAGTTTATGGAGAAAATTATTTAATAATTTTAATAGAATTTATATTTACGCGTTAAATATTGTGATGCGGCAGCTCAGGATGATTTGTGATGCAGCAGTAAACAAGAAGCCTGCACACACCAGCTTCCAAGCAGACCGGTTTCTTCTGTATAATCCACCCTGCAGATTTTCCATCCCTTTCTATAACTAAGCTACCCTAGTCGCAAGGCTCGCAAGAAGCTAGCTTTAACAGTTAAAATAAGTAGTTTCCGAGTTATCCCTTTTCGTCAGTTGTGTTCAGTTGAAGTATTAGTGTGCATTGTGACTGATATAATAAATAATGAGCGAAATATCAATTCTGACACTAATTTACTTGAATTTTTTTAGACAATTGTATTATCAAAACTGACTTACGAACAAAAGTGTGATTTAAAAAACAAATGACCGACTCCTTGCTGTGAATGAAGGACACAACCAAAAGACAGACGCATACTTACGTAATGATACTAATATTGTGATTTCTCTAAGTACGACAGGGAGTGAGCTAATGTTATACGTATACGTGTCTATTTGTTAAGAGATATGTGTAAACCGTGAAATCATATTTTACTACGTATCGTTTGAGGTCATGCCTTATTTGTGTTACTTACGATGTTCCAACCAATCTTTGACTGCTGACTTGACATTGACTACTATTTATTTTAAGACTGTATTTTTGTAATACGTTTTCTCATATTGCATGAAAGACAACTTGAGTTAGCTTCCCCTGCTCAAAATTTCATGCTACGCCACTGGTGACATTGGGCCATCATGATCTACAGTCTTTTTTTCTGCTGGCTGAAACCTGTCTGGTGAGGGTATCGTTTATATAGTAGTAGTAGTAGTAGTAGTAGTAGTACGTTTATTTTGCCTGGCAGAGTTAAGGCCATGAGGCCTTCTCTTCCACTCAACCAGGTTTCAATAATACAAATACATGAGATACAAAATTTGATTACAAAGCAACACAAAAGAGAATAACTTAGGAATTACATAAAATATAGTGGGGGATTACAATAGACAAGATCAGTTACATAATATATAAAATAAAGTATAAAATTACACATAATCAAAATCAGTTACATAACATAAGGGGAATACACACACACAAACACACAATTTATAAGATCTAAAATGCTAATGCAAAAATTACGAAATTAATCTGAAAATAAGACCAAGTTAAGACAAATTGGACGATTAATTTACTTGAGATATATTATTCAGTTAATATACTAATTGAGAATACATATGGGTTACAAGACATAAAATGTTGATTAGCAAAGTCCTACTAAATGGCACACAAACACAAATGATTAAGTAATATATAAAGATAATAAAAAAAAAAAGAAAAGAGAAAAAAAAGAAGAGTTAGAGAAAAAATAAATAACAACTTGGTAATTTAAGACTATTTAGAAACTTCCGCAAGAGTCTAGTTCTGTTCATTAAAGACATTTCTAAGTAGAGTGTACTTAAAAGATTTTAGACCTATCCAACTTCACTGCTTGATTTCCTGTGACAAGGACGTAAGTTATCCACTCATAAGCATCCTTTCGCAGAACTTAACTTGAAACAAGTGAAGCTTCGCTCGAAACCATCCGACATAACACTGCTGATTAGTGAACCAGGATTTTAATTCTGGTAATTTTTTATAATTCCCCTGACTCGAGGAAGACAGCTCGCTCTCCTTCGCAGGGACCCACTTACAACGCTATCACAAGGGCGAAGGGAAGGAAAGTAGTCCCAGAAACAAAAAATGGCCCGACTCTTGAAGCTCCTTACAGAGCACGATTCACATCACAACGATTTAACAACGGTTTCCAAACCAGTATTATTTCAGTAATATTACAGGGTGGTAATTCAGAACTAATGCAAAAATTACGAAATTAATCTGAAAATAAGATCAAGTTAATACCTAAGAGTTATTATGTAACTAAACACAAAACAGTACGACAACTCGATTATGACAATTGAGGAGCGTTTTTGCAAAAGTCGATAGATGCAGAAATCAAGATTTTACAGAAATTACACTAAGTGACAGGATCTATCGAGTTTTGAAAAAAAAACCTGGAAAATTTTGGAATAGTCTCTACATAACAAATGAATCAAGTTTTGGTAAATCTGATTTCATAGATCGATTCCGGAGGTAGAAAATATACGATATCCGTATGTAACTCACTATCGAAAATTTCTGCATCTATCGACTATTGCAAAAACGCTCCTCAATTCATCGCAAGCATTTCGATAGTTCTGTGCTAGCGTACTTAGTCGCAGACTACAAAGTTCAGGGTTCGGATACTGTTGAGGAAAGAGTCGCTTTTAAATGATTAAGCTGGTTAATTTCATTGACCATCATTATATTTTATTGCACGATTTATAAATATTAAATAGTAGATCGAATTTCATGGCATCTTTTGAAATACCTTTCGAGTTACAACAATCGAAATAAAATGAATTTCAATAACTGCCAAAGTGATCTCTTTGCATGCACCACTGCTTTGAAGTGCTGAGCATGCGCAGTGCGTTGAATCTGGAAGTAAGAAAATTCAGACGGGCCATTTTCTTTACTGTACGTGTGCCCAAAAATTATCCCTCAGCTACAGGACACAAAAGATTCTTGTATTAAAGGTAAGATGTACCAATCACGTGACGTGAAGATGGTTGCTTCTCTTTAAGCTGCGCTAATTTGTTTACGCTGCCTGTTTACACGAAGGGTGTCGATAAAGTAATCCTAACAGACATAACAAACAAGCTAATCAATTTTCCTGAATGTGGCGTTATGGATCGCATAACACTGTTGTTTATGTACATGACGGAGCAATTAACACTTCAGATCCCAGCAAGGAGGTTCTGTTGCAGCCACCGGTCAGAAAGTGCTAAAAATCAATATTCACAATTCTTAGACGTTTAGATTTTAATGCAGTCTATAAATATCCAGTACCATCAAGAGCAACACAGCAGGTGGGAGATGATTTGAAAATAGTGAATGAACTGCATGATGTTAACAGACTATGTTATCACAACTATTATCTGTAGTAATTTCACGAATGCACTTCCATCTTATTGATAATTTCATGAGCCCCAAGCGGGGAGTGACATTATGCCAATAAAATGAAACCACGATTGCAATTTAATAAAATTACTTACTTACTTACTTACTTACTGACTTTTAAGGAACCCGGAGGTTCATTGCCGCCCTCACATAAGCCCGCCATTGGTTCCTATCCTGAGCAAGATTAATCCATTCTCTATCATCATATCCCACCTCCCTCAAATCCATTTTAAAATTATCTTCCCATCTACGTCTCGGCCTCCCTAAAGGTATTTTTCCCTCCGGCCTCCCAACTAACACTCTATATGCATTTCTGGATTCGCCCATACGTGCTACATGCCCTGCCCATCTCAAACGTCTGGATTTAATGTTCCTAATTATGTCAGGTGGAGAATACAAAGCCTGCAGTTCTGTGTTGTGTAACTTTCTCCATTCTCCTGTAACTTCATCCCTCTTAGCCCCAAATATTTTCCTGAGCACCTTATTCTCAAACACCCTTAACCTGTGTTCCTCTCTCAAAGTGAGAGTCCAAGTTTCACAACCATAAAGAACAACCGGTAATATAACTGTTTTATAAGTTCTACTTTCAGATTTTTCGAGAGCAGACTGGATGATGAAAGCTTCTCAACCGAATAATAACAGGCATTTCCCATATTTATTCTGTGTTTAATTTCCTCCCGAGTGTCATTTATATTTGTTACTGTTGCTGCAAGATATTTGAACTTCTCCACCTTTTCGAAAGATAAATTTCCAATTTTTATATTTTCATTTCGTAAAATATTCTGGTCATGAGACATAATCATATACTTTGTCTTTTCTGGATTTACTTCCAAACCTATTAGATAAGAATAAGATTATTGAACGAATAAAATTAAATAACTTAAAAAAACCGAATTACTTACGTAAATGATAATTATTATAAAACACAGCAATGAGACATTATTATGTTTCCTTGTAACGAAGTTCAAAAACAAACTGCTATCTATCACGGCATACTAGATACTATTGCCAAGTACTCAGAGCAGAAATACGAAACAACAATACTTAACCTCAAAAGTAAGATAATCTGAAATGTTACTTTAACAGAATAAAACACGAAAGTGTTTTACAGGCATTTATTTGTTACTTCAAGTTACAGTCATTGCAAACGCAATTTTAAAAGTTAAATTTTGTTGGCACTTCTTGATTTTCTGTGATGGACACTGAAGTGGACTGGACTGAGGGGCAAGCAGTGGGATGGTAACAGAGTGATGACGTAATCACTGCACACTAATGCGATTACATGTCAAGTATTGTACGAGGCGTCTTATCAGATAGGACGCTTCCTTATCAAGAAGCACAACTGTGATTGGTTGATTTTGAGGTGGTTCTTAAGACTCATTCACAATGAAAATTAAATATAACGTAAGCGTTAACTTAAGGATGTAAACGTTACGGAAAAATCAAGAAGTCATACCATCATTCACGATGGGAACATAAACATAACAGCAAACACTTGGTAACCATGGAAACATAACAACGACGCCACTTCCTCATATTCTGTCGTATACTTCAGCGCTCCACGATTGTGTTCTGTTTGCAAATCACGTAGGCATAAGCATGAAAGTTTGGAGTTTGCAAACTTCCATGTTAACGTCTTACGGCAATGTTAATGTCAGTGTTTATGTGAATCAGTGTGAATGATCCCATTTGGTAGCCCGGCCAGAAACTTCTGTGTTTGTGTTACGGTAATGTTTAATTTTCATTGTGAATGGGCCTTTAAACATTATTGGCCAATATCGCAAATTCATCCTATAAATTGGTTAGTCATAGTAATATCATATCTTGACGACTATTTCGTTTAAATGACGTCTTTCCATTTTCGACCAATAAAGTGTATTGAATTTTTGAATTCCAACCAATCACAGTCAAACATCGCGATAATTTTTGCAGCTAGATTTATCGCTATCAATTTATCGCATGGTCATTCTTTTGTTTAGTCGTTGTCGCCAACTGTTTTTCCGTAAATTGATGAGCATGAATACATTAAGATGCATATACACGGTTAAACTGTTCTTTCAACTTTACGCATTCAAACAATGAATGTAAGATTGATTGCTAATATTAATTAATATATTTACGCAGTGACGGCGATGTTCAAAACGGTACACCATGTAGACACAAAATCTTCATGCCTCTTAATTGAACGTACGTTTTAAACTTGATCATTTCAACATCATTTCCAGACTTCATGCATACATGCATGGAAAGTTGAACTGTGTAGCTGCAGCTTCAGTCCCGTTACACACTACAGCGAGAATGCGTTTGTCGATCTATGGACAATGCTTTCCTGTAGCACGAGTAACTGTCGAAATAAGGCACAGCTGACACATGGTCCCGCGCCTATAAAATCTGTACTACATGAATGAAATTAAACAATTAATAGAAAGTCAGATGTTCAAATTTATGTAACATCAGCGCATATCAAACCCAAAGACCTTGTATATTATACACAAGATCTTTGATCAAACTGCCTTCCGTATGGCTTAATAAAAACGTGTTTTAATTATCTATACAGAGATGAATTCACTGTTTAGCAACATGTCTCGCTGTAGTGTAAATACATAAGCATTCTATATAGCTGTTTCCACACAATATTACATAGTTTTTAGTTCTCGGTGTAGTGTGTAATGTAACGACGAAGTACTAAATAAAGTGTGAAATTCCACTTCCACATCTTCATCTTCTAATTCCATGTCCATTGTAGGTTATCTGAAAAAATTATACTCCTTCATTCAGATTTGATAACTGCGTTTTCAACAATTCTTCTTTTAATTAATGTATTAATCAAGTTATTTGTAATTATATTGTGAATTTATTTCAACTCAACAATAAGATTTTATTCTTCCAACAATAATTCCTTTCTACAATTCACCTTAAACGCTCTTTTGTCAACAATAGGCATTTTCACTCAACACAGTATTCTTTATAGCACTCCACTGACGGCAATGACAATTTACTTGGACTATTACGAACAACAATGAACTGTTAATCTTAACTAATTATTTACAAAGCACTTTTTACAAATCAGAACTAAATTCACTCAGTTCTGAGTTCACAGTTCTTTCTAGCTCAGTCACTCGGTTCACAGTATCTCGAACCACAGACCTTCAGAGACAGTTCACTGTTACTCGAACTCAGGTCCCTAAACTGCGGTCCACTACACTCGAACTCAGGTCCCTCCAACTGCGGTCCACTGCACTTGTTGACTCAGGCCTTCGGATGCTGTCACAGTTGCGGACGCACACTTTATCCGAACTCCGGTACACAAGACTGGCATTTTGCTTGCTCTGGCTTACTCACTGACTGGCTGACTAATCAACTGAAAACTGCTCGAGTTCGCTGGCGTTTCTTCTTTTATAATCACAGCGACGTAGCCTCGAAAGTTCGACGCGTCTCCTGAGATAGCACTCCAAAAAATTTCCTAGGCCTCTCCTCTCTACAAAGTTATTTTAAATGTTATGCGCGACGCACTCCCTCGCCGCGTAGGCCCTCTCCTCTCTCTTTTGTCCGCCGCGCGCCGTCCTCAGTGCTCCGTGGAGCCTGTGTCGGCTCACGCGCCGTCTGCTCTCTTAAAGCAAAACGCTGGTCGTTTTTCGAATCTCAGGGTCGCTGTCGCAATATTATAAAATGTTTAAATTATATTATGATTTCAGCAGATAATGAAAATGTATTTCTGTTAGAATAATAAGAAACGAAAAAGTGCAGTACATGTAATTAACATTGTTAAACCTGTATTTCGCTTTTCGCAATTGGCATTTTCTGAATAACATCGAATTTCTTTGGATTGCAGTAATCGATATTCAATCTATCTTAACCACAATGTCTGAATAGGTTGAAAAGTATTCTGAATATACAATTATTAAAATTTTATCGTAGAATTGCTAACTTCACAATGTCTGAACAATTTTAAATATACAATTATTAAATTTTACGGATATATTATTTATATTTTTATTTTATTCATTGAAATAGTCTTGTTAAATGTCACTCGAAGGTTCTCGTAACATTACTACAGATAAATTGGAGCGTGAAATTAGAATCACATATTATATAACGGGGAACTGTATGAGTATAGATCAAGTGTAATTGAAAGATTTATGTCTCATCTTTCAATCGTAGCGAAATAAAACATGGCAAAATTTCAATACATTTCATCTGCTTTATTACGAATTTTTAATCTCTCCTAAGGACTGCTCTTGATTAACATTACTTCTTTTCGATAAATTTGTAGACAATTGTGCAATGATTATGCATTTCTTTGATATCTTCCACAAACATATTAATTATACCTACTACAGTGAAACCTGTTCAAATCGGAACCTGAACAATCCGGAATCCTGTTTATTTCGGAACAATTTATTGGTCCCGGCGAAATTTGTATGTATTATGTGTAATTTTTCCTGAATAAAACGAAAACTGTCCAACGCGGAAACGGAAACTGTCTGCTACTGTTCAAAACGGAAACAATATTTTGGACACACACTATATTTTATATCCATATTTCGAAACAGCGTGTAATTTCAAGGAATATACGAAATATGTAGGTCACTAAGATAAAAACAAGTTTTCTTTGCAAAATTGTAGAGGGTACGAGGGTGTGTTGGCCTGTCGGTCATAAATTTTATTACCCTGTTGACTAGGCAGATTTTCAAATGCTTCACACCCGTATACTGTCGTAGCTAAACAGAGCGCAAGTGTAGTGATTTCCAGGTAAAAGAAAAAAGTTGCATAAAATGTGGCATTAACATTAAGTGATGAAGTAAAATTTATCGAGATAAAGGAAAATTAGAAACGAAGTCTATGTTAAATAATATAGAAGTACAGTTGTGGAAAACTCAGGTTTGACACTTCAAAAAATAAAGATCATAATGAGTGAGTGGTGTGAGGCCAATATTGGTGACACAAAAGGAACCAGAAAGCAACTGTTTATGTGGAAATAAATGAACTGTTGTGGGAGTGGGTTTTTTATGACCTTTCAAAGAAGAAGCCAATTTCTGGATCTATTCTGCAAACCAAGCTATTTAACTGGAATGAAATGAATTAAACCAGAATTCAAGGCTTCTGATAGATAGCTCCTAGTCCAATTAATTAATAATGTGCAGTGATATGCAGTACAGTATTAGAGTATAGTGTTAGATATTAAATAGAATGAGATTAGCAAACTTTAGTAATGTGTAATGACTAATGAGTGAGTTACGATAATATTTATACAGAAAATGAGATTTTAATCAAGATAATTCACCAACGTAATGAGCGACAGAAAGCTGATTTAATGTGAGTAGTGTTAAACGGAATATTTTGTACTTCTTGCAGTTTGCGGCATGCCATTTTGTTTTTCATGTATATGAATGACAAAATATTCCTTTTTAATGTCATACCTGAATAATATGGAAACCTGTCCACAACGGAAAAAAAAAAAATAGGACCATGTCACTTCCGTCTTGAACAGGTTTCACTGTATATGAAAAGTATATAAAAATGCAATTTTTCCCCATAAATGTTGCTCTCCTCTTAAGAAGATAAAGTAATTTCATGAAACAATTTATATTATGAGACTTGAAAATCAACCAAACAACCAATCTATTAATTTTCACCGTCCACAAATACTTACCATTATCGGCAGAATTTGAACCCACGTGCCCCCTACTGGACCAATGAAAATAACGCAACATTGTAGTGAACATGTTAACAATACTAAACTTACGGGTTCTTTATTTTATCAAGAGGTAAAGAGTTCACAAACACGCGTTTAAATATGACAGATGAAACTGTGTTCGATGAGAGTCAAGGCGTTGGAGCAAAGGTCGAGTTTAGATGGAATCCTGGCAAGTTGCCCCGTCACAAGCAACGGTTGTGATAACTTTCCTAACAAGTTGTGTGTTCGATGCTGGCCCAGGTACTACGACAGTCCCATTGAACGCGAACCGGTTTCAACATGTCGACAATTTTTTTAAATGCTTCACATGCCATTCCCATTTCAACTTGAACACTTAGAGAGAGTTTTCTTTCACTTAGTGAATCCGAATTGGCTACCAATTTCCGAAATGGCTCCCAGAGTATAAACACTTTGATATCCGAATTGGTTCCTGGATTACTTCCAATCCGGTTCCGAAGCGACTATACTGCATCAATATTTTCCTTCCCAGTTTACAGACTTGCATTACGTACCGGCAGGTCTGGTTAAAATGTCATTGCAGCAGTCCAGTACTTCGTTTGGTATCCGCAGCCATTAATATCACGTCCTCTGTTTTCTTCCACAATGCTTTTAAGAAATTTCTCTTTTCAAGTTGTGATTTGATCACGTGTTGTTTTGAATACTAATTAAAAACTCAATAAAATTTAAAATAATATTGGAACGAGGTGAATAAAACTGAGAATTCAACTTCGAATGGAAAGATTCACAGGAGAGAGATTGTATAGTAGAACTTACTTACTTACTTACTTACTGGCTTTTAAGGAACCCGTAGGTTCATTGCCGCCCTCACATAAGCCCGCCATTGGTCCCTATCCTGAGCAAGATTAATACAGTCTCTACCATCATATCCTACCTCCCTCAAATCCATTTTAATATTATCTTCCCATCTACGTCTCGGCCTCCCCAAAGTCTTTTTCCCTCCGGCCTCCCAACTAACACTCTATATGCATTTCTGGATTCGCCCATACGTGCTACATGTCCTGCCCATCTCAAACGTCTGGATTTAATGTTCCTAATTATGTCAGGTGAAGAATACAATGCGTGCAGTTCTGCGTTGTGTAACTTTCTCCATGTATAGTAGAACTTAAAAATTATAATTTCATTGTAAGGATTTGCACAACAATTTGGTACTTCTCTCAAACTTAAAGCTTTTTTGAAGGTATTGATTAATAAAACAGGGTGATTCAGACCATCCGTAACAGTAATTTATTTCGGAAACTAGTGCATTAAAATTTTCGAGACAAAAATATTTATTACTAAAGCACATGAGGACTTTTACTCGAACTTGATTTCATCAATGAATCTTAATAGGAAGTAGGGTCAGTGGCGTATCACTTTAAAATTTCAAACGGGAGTACCATTTAATAGAGCTCTTCAAAACAAACAACTTTCACAGGAAACTTTTTTTATTAATTCCTACTCTTTCAGTGAGAAAACGTAAAAAAAGTAATGGGTGATTCGGACCAACGTTAAGTCATTTATTTCGGAAACTAGTGCATTAAAATTTTCGAGACAAAAATATTTATTACTAAAGCACATGAGGACTTTTACTCGAACTTGATTTCATCAATGAATCTTAATAGGAAGTAGGGTCAGTGGCGTATCACTTTAAAATTTCAAACGGGAGTACCATTTAATAGAGCTCTTCGAAACAAACAACTTTCACAGGAAACGTTTTTATTAATTCCTACTCTTTCAGTGAGAAAACGTAAAAAAAGCAATGGGTGATTCGGACTAACGTTAAGTCATTTATTTCGGAAACTAGTGCATTAAAATTTTCGAGACAAAAATATTTATTACTAAAGCACATGAGGACTTTTACTCGAACTTGATTTCATCAATGAATCTTAATAGGAAGTAGGGTCAGTGGGTATCACTTTAAAATTTCAAACGGGAGTACCATTTAATAGAGCTCTTCAAAACAAACAACTTTCACAGGAAACGTTTTTATTAATTCCTACTCTTTCAGTGAGAAAACGTAAAAAAGCAATGGGTGATTCAGACCAACGTTAAGTCATTTATTTCGGAAACTAGTGCATTAAAATTTTCGAGACAAAAATATTTTCAACTAAGGCACATGTGAACTTTCACTTGAGCTTGATTTCATCAATCAATCTTAACAGGAAGTAGGGTCAGTGGCGTATCACTTTAAAATTTCAAATGGGAGTCCGGTCAAATAAGGTACCATTTGATAGAGCTCTTCCAAACAAACAACTTTCATAGGAAACGTTTTTAGTAATTGCTACTCTTTCAATGAGAAAACGTACGAGAGACCTGCCAGTCACTTGACCACGCCGAGTATTAGGAGTCACTGACAGTGTTAAAAGAAGAATACAGGTGTGTGCTGCTCAGAACGGCAGACAGTTTGAACATTTGTAAAAATTAATGGAATTGTGCAGTTTTCAGTAACGTCTGTCAACATTAATTGTCTTGTTTACATTTTCGTGTTTTAACATTTCTCAATATTGATGACATTGCCTTTTCGTACGTTTTCTCATTGAAAGAGTAGGAATTAATAAAAACGTTTCCTCTGAAAGTTGTTTGTTTTGAAGAGCTCTATCAAATGATACCATATTTGACCAGTACTCCCATTTGAAATTTTAAAGTAATACGCCACTGACCCTACTTCCTTTCAAGATTCATTGACGAAATCAAGCTCAAGTGAAAGTTCACATGTGCTTTAGTAATAAATATTTTTTCTCGAAAATTTTAATGCACTAGTTTCCGAAATAAATTACTGTTACAGGTGGTCTGAATCACCCTGTATACCTGAGTGTTAACTGAACCTTTAGGAAAGCAGGAGAAGAAACTGAGTGAAAAAAAAACTTCAATTTTCAGAGAGAAAGTATTTTTTTAGATCATTTTTTTGTTGTAAAGAAAAAATTTAATACTGCCGCAATATTAGATTGATTATTTTCAAAATTGGTAAGTTTATAACATTTTAATATACACTATTGTATCAAATTTCAAGTTTCTATTTTTTTTGGTTTAGAGAATTCAAGTTTCGCCTAGGTCATCTTCATTTAGAATACTTTCAAATACCACTGGAGTGCAGACGGATTTCTTTGGAGCATTATTATCATGTACGGAGGCATGACCCACGATATTCAGTTAATGTATCTGAACTTCGGCATCCAGGTTACGAAGTCTTCGTCCAGACCGTTCTTTACATACTTACGATAGCAATAATTGTAGTTTGTGTAAGTGGATTGAACGTAATGAACCACTGTGCACTCCTTGCCAAATCTTGGAAGCTGGAACAATACTTGTTGATCCCAAGCCATCTCCACAAGTGTTAACTAAAACTCCAGGACAATTCCCCCTTAATGGACTTCGGGTCACTTAGAGAACCAGAAAACACTTCATTTAGGTTGACAGGGTAAGTCCCACAAAAAATAAAACTGGAGTAGAGAATGAAGATAAGAAAGGGTGGTCGGGGAGAGGGGGTAGTTACGGTTCTGGGAACAAGAAGACAAAAGGAAATTCTCATCCTCCTATCCCGAGCAGAAAAAAAAACTTCTTAGGGGAAATCTTAACTTTTCCATCAAGTCTCCGTCTCCGATATTAGTTTTCTGTCGCTGTGGGTGGAGGGGGGGACATTGATTGCTAGCCGGGCCGCCTTGTTCCCTTGGGACTGCGGCGAGATTCCACGCCGACTTCAAAGGGTAGCTGGTGATAGAAGGACATGCCGGCATTAGATGGAAACCACACTTGGACGATTTCAGATTCCTTCCCCTATAAAGACAGAGACAGAGAAAACACGTCTAGAAAGTAAAGTTTTTCATTTGGGTTTCTTTTCCTTCCATTGTTATTCTGCTGCCCGGGCCACGTATTGTGTCTCGAAAACGGATCAAGAGAAATTTTGGACTCGGAAAATTCCAAAACAAAATGGAGAGAGGCTAACCTTCACATAGCCCTTACCACGAGTGCTGCAAGCCTACGTGTAATTCGAGTTTTTATTCTATGGATCATCGATCCAGTATCCTGATACAACATGAAAATGAGAATTACATACTATTCAACAGTTTATATTGAGCAAATCTGGCTTCCAGGTAGTAGCTCCCTGTAAAGCAGGTTTGAATAATTTCAAGGAAAAATTGTTCCGGAGCCGGGTATCGAATAAATGTTTTATTTAACGACGCTCGCAACTGCAGAGGTTATATCAGCGTCGCCGGATGTGCCGGAATTTTGTCCCGCAGGAGTTCTTTTACATGCCAGTAAATCTACTGACATGAGCCTATCGCATTTAAGCACACTTAAATGCCATCGACCTGGCCCGGGATCGAACCCGCAACCTTGGGCATAGAAGGCCAGCGCTATACCAACTTGCCAACCAGGTCGACCCGGGTATCGATGCCGGGACGAATGTAATATGTATAATACATTCGTTACTGTAGGTACGTGAACAGAAAGGCACAATTTAAGTCACACAGTATTGTGTGCACTCACAGTTGAGTTCTGGCGTCTTGTCAGCTCATTTCAGTTGTGTGGATACAAAGGAAAAATTGTGACTGTGTCGTGTATGGTTCCTGGGGTAGCTCAGTCGGTAGAGCGTTCGCGCGCTAAGCGAAGGGTCCCGGGATCGATACCCGGGTCCGGAACAATTTTTCCTAGAAATTATTCAGTTTATATTTATTCTGGTAAGAGATACCAATATAAAGGATAGAATCTCCTAAGAATATGAATGCTGGAATTGCTGGCAGAGTCCCACAACTCTATTCAATACGTCTAGACCAGGGACGATGATACGATATTATTTCGCACTCGCGGTAGAGCAGCTCGACCTTGATCACGAGCGCATAGCGCATCCACTACATAGCGTCCCAACGTAGAAATCAGGGATGTACATGCACATGCAGCGAATAAAGGCAGTAATCATTATAATAACTTGCGTTACTAAATTTCTGGCTATGTAATAATTATTTAATATACATGCACATATGTAAACAAATCGTAAAAGAGAAAAATGGTTTTAAGAACAAAAAGAGAAAGGGAAAAAGTTAATTGTTTGTAAACCATTTTCTTGTTGAAAGTAGTCGTTTATTCTGTAAATACTTCACTTCATTGGTTAGAAGGAACTAATAGGGTCTACCTGCTTGACATGTGTGATCTGTAAGTACTTTCGAGCATTTGTTTAAAAAATAATGAAAATATCGGTTGAAATAGAGTATATATATATTGATTGTGTAATTCTGAAAATGTAGTCCATACTCTCCAGTCATGATTATGTAATGGGTTTTCTTAGAGTGATTTGTGGGATGCATGTAACGCGGAAAAACAGATTCATTAAATTATGCTATTGAAGAGCCATCGTAATTTTTGGGGTCAATCATTTAAGGGGAAATATATGATTTTCGAAATTCCACAATGTTCATACAAAATTTGTGTAATTTAAACTACATAAACAGATCTACAATACTATCATCTGTACAAAATTTGGTGCCATTAGGTCTAGTAGTTTTTAAATTATACTTTTCAAAATGTATTTTATATTGACGTCACTAAAAAGGCTCTTTACGTCATAGTTTTCAAAATGTTTAGTTCGCATTTGCTCAAAAGCTTGAAAATAGTTTTGGGTCTAAATAGAGAGAGACAATAAATTTCTTAACTGTATGGATTTACCATTACAGCATATTGAATATATGTGCAATATTAATATTCCTCGAAGGAACTTAATATTAATATCAATATTTCGTACAAATGGTAATTAAATTTTATTTATCAACATTTAATTGATCTCTGTGAGAAGTTTTAGACCACTATGACAATAACTGTTGTGCAAGGAGCCTTTTTTATGCAGTAAACTGCTTAAAATTTAAAGTCGAGGAAACAATATTAAAAATAAAAAAACATTCTCAACTCACGCACCGTATGTTTAGCCACACTTGATTACATGGTTAGATAATTGAAAACAGTCTCAAATATAAGTACGATCGCATGGTATAACATATTTCTCTCTCATATAATGAAATGCAGGTCGGAATAATCTTAATATGTTTGATTAAAACTAGTAGGGTGCTTTATCCTATATCTACTAGAATAACATCATTGTATAGGGCACATCTAGGTCAGAAAGCATGGGTAGACATAACGGCTCGGTTAGAAAAGCCAACGTACTATGGTAGGAACGATCATGATTTTAAAATCAAATGTAGGAAACAGAAAACGGATGTAGGTAAATTCTCATTTTAAATAGAACTATAAATGATTGGAATGACCTACCTGCAGCGGTCTTTGAGGGCTGTCCTTCCTTAAGGAGATTCAAGAATAACCTAAAAGTTGTGTAAAAAGTGCAAATTAAAATTAAGGTGACATTTAACATTTGATTTTTTAAGGTGACATGTATTTATTTAGCCTGACGAGTTACTCCCTTGGTTTGAATTGTAAATTATTTAAAAATAGCGTGTAAGAGGTCTTAGACTAGAAATGATTAGCTTAAATGTAGTTCTGTTTATAAGTATGCATAAGGGTGTAATTATTTGACTTATTTGAACTGTTGTATCAGTGAAGCGAGGTGAGTCAGTGAAGTTATGGTTTTACAGTGCAGTGAATAGTTCCGATCAGTGATAATTTATAGCGTCAATGAAATGTGTTCTATAGTGTCAGTGAAATGTGTCCTAAAGTGTCAGTGAAATGCGTCATAGTGCCACTACAGTGAGTGAGATGAGAGTAAAATGAAATACTATTGAAACTTATGTAGGGTCTATACATATGTAGGTTGTATTGCAAAATTAGGTTATTTGAAGTTTTATTATTAATTGCAATTATTGTGTTAAATTGTATTGTATATTCTTATTGTATTGTGTATATAATTGAATTGTGTATTGTAATGTTTATATTGTGTATACCACTGCCACCGGGTGCTTGCCCACTTGCAGTGTAAATAAATACATACAACATCTGGTAAGATAGCCAGAAGATTTCTTGGTTTTTCTGCAAAGTATTCTCATAACTTGAAAATGTAGGTTTGGGTAATAGTAATATACGTTACAAGAGCGGTATGTTCACGTTTTCATGGTCGAGGAAAAGATTGAAAAAGCGAAACGTAGTTGAGCTTTTTAATTTCCGAGAACATGAAAACAAAAGACTGTGTAAAAAAATTTTGTTAAGCGAAGACGTTTATTACATACCTGAAAGACGAATTTCTAATTCGTTGCAATTAAATCTCCATGTTGGTTTCTGTTTAAACGGCAACTTAAAAACCAAATATCTTTCTTCAACATTGTTGCTATAAAATGTTTTCTGTGTTTACTTTTGCAGGCCGTGATATAGTCTGTCTTTTTTTCCCTCAGCCTTTAACTTTAAACAAACCTGAAAGATTTATTTTTCATTTTAATATTTTAACAATATTATTTATATAACATATTGCAGTAATAACATCCATCTGGAATCTTGTTGTTTTTCACGGCTTCCTGTTCAATGACGGTTTCGTGGAGTGCAAAAATTTTTGCAAATATTTAAAAACAATAAACATTGCAATTTAGGTTTTGCAATGGTTTTCTTCATTTATTACTATGTTAAACATCTCTAAAAATAATATGTGATAAGCCTAAAGTCTGTAAAATGAATATCGAATTAAGCGGTAAGAAGAGTTTATTATTGTGTTATCTTTCCCACTTACCGCGTATTGATTCTGTGCGGAAAACAAGCAAATACGCACGATCTCGCACAAAAGTTTAATGAATATTATTGGACATTATGAACACGATTTCAATGAGCACGTTACTCAGTACACCGTTGCTATAGCAAAGTCAAGGGCACCTGTTGTGGTTACATAGACAAATGTGCTCTGTTCTGGATAAGAATTAGAAGGCATAAGTATTTATGCTATTTAACGGTGGACCGTCATCCCAGATTGAAAGGCTGTGCTGTTATTGACATATTTTAACGGATGGCTAAAATGCGACATATCAGTGTGTTGGGGACGTTAAAATAAAGTCAACCGATTCTGTAGTGATGAAATGGTGTCCGCCGATGACAAGGGAAGAGGGACGCCGCGTCGCTTACAGTTTTAACGTCACAATGGAATTCTGTGTGTGCAGATGGACGTTATCTCTGATAAGTATTTCGGGAGTAAAATAAAATATGAGGTATTCAGATCATATTTGTGCCCTAAATTAGCCTACTCATATCGCAATCGAATACTGAGTAAGAAGGAGTCTATTTAAAGTATTTTTGTGCGAGATCGTGCGTATTTGCTTGGTTTCCGCACAGAACCAATAAAAAATACCACATTCAATTCCCAACGTAAAATCAAACAATTTCCCTCTTCTACCGAAGCGCCATTTTATTTTACTGCTTTAGGCTTTTAACATGCTTAATAGAGACGTTTAACTTAGTAATAATTATAAATTGGAAACACCACTGCAATTTCCTAAATTGCACTGTTAAATTGTTTTTAAATTATTTGGACAAATGAAACTCTATTCCATGAAAGTTACACGATGCAAGTAACATTAAGCAAGGGCAAAATCAACAAATGATGCTCTGATTTATTACTGTAATATGCATATAAAAATATTGTTAAAACATTAAAATCATCCCAGATTGAAATGCTGTGCTGTTATTGACATATTTTAGTGGATGGCAGGGGGTGGGGGCATGATGCGACATATCAGTGTGTTGGCGACGTCTGCAAAGCCCATTTTACGTCAATTTGATTCTTTTTGTGATGAAATGGTTCCGCCGTCATGACAAACGAAGATGGACGCCGCGTTTCATTTTAACGTCACAATGGAATTCTCTTTCAGGTATGCAGATGGACGTATATCTCTGATAAGTATTTCGATAAAATAAAATATGATGTATTCAGATAATATTTATGCACCTACAGTGCCCTGAATTACTCGTATCGCAAACGAATACTGAGTAAGAAGGCGTCTATTTAAAGTATTTTTGTTTTCCTTAAACATTTGTTTGTGGGTAACTTGATCCACTTTCTCATCTTTAGCTGAGTACTCGCAGTAACTTCATCTATGCCGTTTTAAATTTTTCAAGATATATGTCAACATATATGTCGAACTTTGAGTCAGGCCACAAAGGGAAAAACACTAGGAGAGGGATTCGATCCGGTGCTGTGGATTGAACTTCGGCGTAACTCAATGGTTAGAGCACTTGGTACGTAGAACCAAGGACCCGGGTTCGATCCCCGGCGCCGGAGCAAAGTTTTCTCCTCTAATAGCTTAACCATAGTTTAAAAATATTGAAATACTAGGCCTAAGTGTAAAAATGTGACACTGCAAAGTACCACATATAATTAAATCAGTATAGTCGTTTGTCTTCGGTTAGGCTTGGTAAAGAACCTGTGACAACGTGAACCTAAAAACAAGTGCTAGAAACTACCATTCAAAGTATTATAAGGGAGAAAGATATTCAATGTTTATTGGAGACTTTTGATTACTCGTAGTTGTTAATGAATATTAATTACATGGATATCTGTGTTTAAATAGTTACATTCATTGAATAAATATTGTTTCGACACAAGATAATTGTGAATCTTGAAACGACGGGCCAGAGAATTATTTAAAACATCATCTGAGTGCTGGCTACACTTACTTACTTACTTACTTACTGGCTTTTAAGGAACTCGGAGGTTCATTGCCGCCCTCACATAAACCCTCCATTGGTCTCTATCCTGAGCAACATTAATCCATTCTCTACCATCATATCCCACCTCACTCAAATCCATTTTAATGTTATCTTCCCATCTACGTCTCGGCCTCCCCAGAGGTATTTTTCCCTCCGGCCTCCCAACTAACACTCTATATGCATTTCTGGATTCGCCCATACGTGCTACATGCCCTGCCCATCTCAAACGTCTGGATTTAATGTTCCTAATTATGTTAGGTGAAGAATACAATGCGTGCAGTTCTGTGTTATGTAACTTTCTCCATTCTCCTTTAATTTCATCCCTCTTAGCCCCAAATATTTTCCTAAGCACCTTATTCTCAAACACCCTTAACCTATGTTCCTCTCTCAGAGTGAGGTCCAAGTTTCACAACCATAAAGAACAACCGGTAATATAACTGTTTTATAAATTCTAACTTTCAGATTTTTGACAGCAGACTGGAATGATGAAAGCTTCTCAACCGAATAATAACAGGCATTTCCCATATTTATTCTGTGTTTAATTCCTCCCGAGTATCATTTATATTTGCTATTTTGCTCCCAGGTATTTGAATTTTCCACCTCTTCAAAGATAAATTTTCCATTTTTATATTTCCATTTCGTACAATATTGTCGTCACGAATCATAATCATATACTTGGTCTTTTCGGATTTTACTTCCAAACCTATCTCTTTACTTGCTTCAAGTAAAATTCCCGTATTTTCCTAATCGTTTGTGGATTTTGTCCTAACATATTCATGTCATCCGAATAGATAAGCAGCTGATGTAACCCGTTCAATTCCAAACCTTGTAGTAGTAGTAATAATAATAATAATAATAATAATAATAATAATAATAATAATAATAATAATAATAATAATAACAATAATAATACGTTTTCTATCTTTCTACTCTTTCTTAAATGCAAACCCAGTTCTTTTCCAAAATATTCCCTTTTCCGTCTAGTTCTTAGTTTCCATATATTACCTTAATGTTCTTCATCATCTGATATCTTCTTCTGCCCCGAGCTTTTTTTCAGTTTATCATTCCTTCCAGTTCATCTTTCAGTAGGCAGTTTCTTCTCAGCCAGTGATCTACCAAACATTTTTTCTCTTCCTGATCAGTTTCAGCATCATTCTTTCTTCACCCACTCTTTCTACCACAGCTTCATTTCTTATTCAGTCTGTCCATTTCACACGCTCCATTCTTCTCCATATTCACATTTAAAATACTTCTATTCGCTTCTCTTCACTTCGTCGTAACGTCCATATTTTTGCCCCATACACTCCACACAAAGCACTTTACTGCTGTTCTCCTTTTGACTTCATGACGGTAGCTTATGTTACTGTTTATAGTATTTGAAATTTTCCGCTTGCTCTACTGCCTGATTTTGAATTCGTACGTTTACTTTCTTTATTTTGTCCTATAGCTTTGGGAGAGATGAATAGGAATTACTGTTAGTGACCTTTCTATCCAGATGGCGCCTGCCCGGATCCGCATTATGGTGGCACTGATTATCTCCTGAAAATTCGTTTCATTGTAAATGATAGAACGAAGTCCGAGATGATAGAACCGTCACGTACGTGCATAGCTTCATCCTGCTTATCTGTGCATCATGAGATGCGTTAAGGGGACATGTATGTATATCAGAGTGTAATTCCCCCGAGTTCCACTTCCGAGGATCGGTAGGATTAGCCAACTCTGGAAACTAAAGACATTACAGTAAGACGCGTTTACTTTCATGCCGATTGATCCTAGGATCGTACCAATCTTCGTTAAACCTCTGCCGCTCGCCTATCATTACAACGCAGCAGTTTCCTCAGAACCTTAACGCAAATCAAGCCACATTTCTTGTTTACGTGCTACTCCACAGAGATATTTATTTATTTAATTATTTAATTAATCATTTATTTAATACTTACTTACAAATGGCTTTTAAGGAACCCGAAGGTTCATTGCCGCCCTTACATAAGCCCGCCATCGGTCCCTATTCTGTGCAAGATTAATCCAGTCTCTATCATCATATCCCACCTCCCTCAAATCCATTTTAATATTATCCTCCCATCTACGTCTCGGCCTCCCCAAAGGTCTTTTTCCCTTCGGTCTCCCAACTAACACTCTATATGCATTTCTGGATTCGCCCATACGTGCTACATGCCCTGCCCATCTCAAACGTCTGGATTTAATATTCCTAATTTTGTCAGGTGAAGAATACAATGCGTGCAGTTCTGTGTTGTGTAACTTTCTCCATTCTCCTGTAACTTCAAATATTTTCCTAAGCTTATTCCTTTGCTGAGGTCGTGCCAGAGAATTAGTCTTATTCCGAGGCTTATTGTAGGGATTCGTAACAATCTGTTTTTTTTTTACGGTGATGGGTTGTTAGCCCTTCGCCCAAACGCGAACCTGGAGGACCACCCCTTATCGGCTGTGCATGACTGCTTATTCAATATATTCGCAGCTACCCTCCATATCTGGAGGCCGTCTCCTCTATAATCATTTATTTAATTATTTACTTATTTATTTATTTAATTATTTATTTATTTAATTATTTATTTACTTATTTAATTATTTAATTAATCATTTATTTCATTATTTATTTACTTATTTATTTATATACTTATTTATTTATTTATTTATTTATTTATTTATTTATTTATTTATTTACACAGGCTAGGTGCTCTTCGAAGAACCATCTTCACGTAAAAATAAATGAACAATGTAACTTTCAATTTATTTACATGAGCAGCAGTTATGAAGTAAGAATATGCGTTTTAATAAGGGGATACGGAATTGCCTATATTGACAATGTTAAATAATAATAATAATAATAATAATAATAATAATAATAATAATAATAATAATAATAATAATAATGTTTTATTTTCGCTGGCAGAGTTAAGGCCATAAGGCCTTCTCTTCCACTGAACCAGCCTTAATCAAGACAATACATATTTAAATTACGAATATTTACACTACACTTAAAAGGTTCTCCAGCAACATTCTTCAGTTAAGTTTTAACGACTAGTAGACTACATATTTATTTAAATTTAGATAAACCTATAAGGTAAAGTAGTAAATTTATGAGCTAATTTAATTCAATCAATTATAATTAATTTAATATTTGAGATAGCTAGTAAAATGATGAAAATTAATTTAATATAAGCTTACTAGGATTATGTTACAGAGAGAAAAAATAGTACATAATGCAACGAGCCTATAATGAAGGTAATTAAGAAGCGAGTATGGATATTTATGAAACGAGCGCAAGCGAGTTTCATAATTTTCATACGAGCTTCTTAATTACCATTATAGGCGAGTTTCATACGGCTTTTTATGCTCGACCATATTTCTAATTTGATATTATTAATTTTCTTTGTATCTGACGTTGACCAATGTCCCGTATGTTGCGAGATGTTGGCAGACGCGAAAGTATTTAATTTTTTCCGAGGAACAGATGTTCACATTGACCTTGCTAGGCCATAAGAACCTACAGAGATAACATTGAAATAAAATTAGACATTGAAAAACGAGATGACAAATTGAATTTATTTGAATATTATTTACAATTAACGCTAATTATTATAGTAACAGAACATAACCTTCTGCGACAGTATTGGATTTCCAGCCTCCGTGACTTTTCGCTAATTCTCTTTCGATTGCATATCCGAGAATAATCGATACTTGCGGTTTTATAACGGTAGAAAGCTAACCTGTCATTGGCTGAAAGACCTGACCTTTAATGAGTAGGTGTACTTTAATGACATGCATTAAAGGTCTGCTACCAGGTGTATAATTACTACATTTCGGCATGGTCGAGCATAAAAAAATATATATATATATATATAAATCTAAAATATATTTCTATAATGAGAATATTAATGTAATTGCCATTAGAGGTTTTGTAAATCTATTCAGAGAAATTAATGATAATAATAAGAATGGACAGATGTTAGTTTCATTATAAGTAACAAATATTAATCAGCAATTAATCTGTTAAGTAAGAATTTGTGTAATTTTGACCTAAATGAAGTCATTGTCCAACAACCCCTTACATCACTCGGAAGCGAGTTCCAATTTCTAGCAACTGAAACTGTATAATTATGTCTTATAAAAACTTTATCTCAGAACTGCTTGAAGCTATAAAGGTGATTTTTTACAACTCATATACACATAACTTGACTTTATGATCAAACAGTAGCTTTTTTCTACTTTATTTTCTTACTGAGAAGTAATTTTTCCCCATTCGTTAATTTTTTTCCAACGATTTTCAGTACATTACCTCCTGTAACAACTCCAAAATTAAAGAATTTCGAAAACATTGTTTTAGTACATGCAAAACACCCAGATAAACAATTTCTGAAAATTTCAGCTTTCTAGATTAAATAGAACCTGAGAAAAAAATGTTCGTTTTGTGTGAAGAAGGAGGAATTTACGGAAAATGAGTGTTAAAATAATACATTCTTACATATACGACAACCCTCCTTATAAAGACTAAAAGTTAACATGGATTTAATTGTAACATAAGCATACGTGATAAACTAATGTCATTGTAAAGAGGATAAATTAAATAATACATTTTGGAAAAAAAAATAATTTTGCACCCAAAGTCCGTAACTTTATGAAGAAAGAGCGTTAAAGTTAACACTTGTGTACGTCTTCTCAGAAGATCGCGACATTAAAATGGAAAAATTTTGAATTTATTTCTGCGATTTACCATTTTAGAGAACTAAATAATACATGAGTGGTAAATAAAGTAGTGGCAACACTGCCGAGAATGGGTCATGCGCATTCAGTGCAATACGAGAGAACTGGTGATCATAGTTGGAGATATTATTGATGTATTGATTGATAAAACAGGTTGCTATGACAACAGATGACTTGTAAGCAGAATTAATAATGTTGTAATGTGGGGTTTGAAATTTATATTATGGCGAAATTCCATACCTAAATGTCTTGAAACATATTTAATACTAGCCGTACCCGTGCGCTCCGCTGCACCCGTTAGAAATAAATATAAAGTAATTACATAATTAAAATAGCAAATTTGATCCAGGGAAAATTCGTGTTTGAAAGAAGGATAAATCGTTTAATATGTTACTTAATTTAAATTATATTTAAATAATTAAAATGGAATTATTTTGGTCCAGAGAGCACTCATTTGGTGCAATGACAATTCCTTTAACATGTTTCTTAATTTTTATTAGCCTACATGCATCCATAGTTCAATGAACATTGACATCATTTACATTTAATGTGTATACTTTATTTTACTTGTTATATGTTTCCATTGAATTATGGTAATAACTTAATTTTAACTCTTGTTTTCTACGTATTCAGTAAATGGCGCTTGGCTATAACTTAAATAACTTATATTATATTATATTATATTATATTATATTATATTATATTATATTATATTATATTATATTATATTATATTATATTATATTATATAAAAAGTGTGTTGATAACGGATGTACCCCGATAAGTAAGTTTTCAATTTGTTATGGGGGCTCTTGAATCTCAGGAGGAACAAATTTTATTTTACAACAGGGCAACATAATCTGCTTGGCTCATTACCCAATTTTTTTCGATTCAATTGAGTATAATTAAAATTTGGATTATAAAATAATGAAATGCTAAGCTAACATATTATTACTGCATACTAAATCAATACACTCTCGTTATTCGTTAATTCTCTGAGATAAACATTATTTTAAGAAATACAGGAAACGACTACACAGAATAGCCTATCAAGTTTTCTGTGCATAAGAAGCTATTTTAATCTTACCTGTCCTCAATTCACTCAGAAGTTACTGTAATAACATTATAGCATTATGTCCATCTAGAGAAACTACACTTTCCAATGGTGAATTAATAATTGATTATACAAATCGGTTAATTTAGCTTCTGATATTACTTTATACAAACACAGAAACATTATCTGTAGGCTATCTTTCATAGCTTTCGATTGTTGCTGTCCAAGGCCCCTTATAGACGAAGTCATTTGTTTTTTAATTCATTACACGGCCTTAGATGACAGTTATTTTAATTTTAAAACTCATTTATCTCATTAAATATCAGTCCTATCAAAATTTTTCGAGGAATAAAACTTATCGCAAATTATTTTCAAAGAAACTTTTGACATGTAACATTTTCACAAAAATCAATAATAAGCGAGATATTTCGATTTATTTAATTCAGACCCCCTTATAACCCCCTTTTAAATAATGTATTTTGAATGCCATATAGCCTCAAAACTAAGTTACAACGAACTTAATTTATATTCCAATTTTCATCAAAATCAGTTCAGCCATTATCGCGTGAAAAGGTAACAAAAACATACAGACAGACAGATATACAAACAAAAATTTCAAAAGAGCGATTTTCAGTTTCAGGGTGGTTAATTATACATGTTAGGACCAATTATTTTTGGAAAATGGAAAATTACCAGAAAAATTTCGCTACAGATTTATTATTAGTATAGATTCTCCTTATAACTTATGTATTATGCTATATTACAAAATATCTGCTGCGGTTGAACTCGAGTACATTCAACAGGGAATGTTTTCACATTTATTTCCTTAAGGACTGTGAGTGTTACTTCTGTGGGTACAAACACAAGGAAACTACTGGAATGAAGGGAAGTGACTGGATGCGATCTTCCTGGGTTCAAGCCTCTGCAGTTGAAGCACACCACTGCCTATCTGCGAACGAATTCACCGCAATATTCCCGGAACTCAATAAGCACAACTCCAAGTCTCGAACTAGTGATTTCTTTGGTACAGACATAAGTTGTGACACAAAAACCTGTGTTCAAATGAACGACTCCAGGTCGGCTGGCGTCACTCCAGAGTGCAAATCTATCATTGCCAGATGTTGCGCTATCACTCCCTTCCCAGCAATACTTTGCTAATCCCCGTCGACGTGAGAGTTCGCGGAACTTGAAGAATGTTACACTCTCTGTAATAGTTCCAAGTTGCTACCAGATCCGGTCTGACAGGGGTAAGACTTCGTACAGGGGTCTGAAACTTAATTCCATTGTCATTATATTGTATTCTGTCAGGTGAGAAAATTCTCCAAACACTTGTAATTAAGAGTTCGTTCATAGGTCATCTAGAAACAGGATTGAACTTAGATTCATAGTTAATATTTGAGGAGAAAAATTCGCTCCGACGCCGGGGATCGAACCCGGGTCTTTGGCTCTACGAAACGCTCTGACCACTGAGCTACGTCGAATTCAATCCACAGCACCGGATTGAATTCGACGTAGCTCAGTGGTCAGAGCGCTTGGTACGTAGACGACCGGGTTCGAATCCCCGGCGTCGGAGCTTTTTCCTCAAATATTAATTGTCAATATTACAGATATTATTCTGTAGGACAAATTAATAATTCTATAATATTCTCATAGCTGCAGTGCATATATTTGTACAGATTACTGTGCTCGTAACTGCGGAATCCCGGCCAAATAAGTCACTCAGCTGAGTGCGCTCCTAATATAATGGCTGATGACATTGGACATATACGTCAACATATATGCACAGTCTACTATATACAGTCGCGAAGCTCAATATGTAGTAAAAATGCAAACATGGGTAGTTGCCCACCACTAGGATCGCTACTATCGCCTCATCATCGCAGATCTCTCTCCTAGCAGCCGACAAAATATGTTACACTTTCGTTGTCGTGTTCTTTTGGAAAAATTAACACCTTCCTTCCATTATTGAAATATTAAATGCATAAAGTTAATTTATTATTTTAATGAAGTATATTAAATTCCACCATAAACTCGAAGATACCTGCAAGAAATAGGTTAATATTATTTTTGTTTGTGCAAAACGAACTGAAATTTACTACAATCGCTTCACTCATTCAAGATTATAGAGATAATTAACTATGAAACCAATAAATATTAATTTTCATTTCCCATTACAACAATAATAATGGAAATATGAATTAATGGGGTAACTTAAGTGTACCGGTACTTGTAGTGTAGGCTTACGTAGTTAACAAAGTGGGATGAGGTTAAGCAATAATAATCACACCAGAATTGGAAATAAAACGTGATCAATAAATTTTGTTGTAACAGACTTTTTCTACGTCTCTAGTAAAGTAACAAATAAAAATAACAACAAAATTAACAGCTATAATTAAAAACATATCCTTTGAAAAAAAAAGTAGGCCTAAGCAATAATAATCCTACCAGAATTGAAAATAAAATGTGATCAATAAATTTAATTAAAACAAAGTTAATTTTTCTACGTCTCTAGTAAAATATTATTATTCCAATTATTGTATTTTAGGCATTAACATTTTCATTACAACGAATAACGAACATTTCACAAGCATCAATGTGAAATACGCAACGAGCTAGCACTCGATGGAAATACGACACAGTCCAAAGTCGACCGTGGACAGTCTATTGCTTCAGTTGCTAACCGCTTGGAGCGCTTTATCACGAGATTTGCAAAAAATCACCTCAAGCTTCGCGACTGTATATAGTAGACTGTGATATATGCCTAACTTGGAGTCAGGCCACAAAGGGAAATATCGAAGGAGGAGGGTTCGGTCCGGTGCTGTGGATTGAATTCGGCGTAGCTCAGTGGTCAGAGCGCTTGGTACGTAGAACCAAGGACCCGGGTTCGATCCCCGGCGCCGGAGCGAATTTTTCTCCTCAAATATTAATTGTCAATAAAGATATTATTATTATGTAGGACAAATTAATAATTCTATAATATTAGATTCATAGGCCTGCAGTGTATAGTCAAGACGTCATGAGGCAGGGGATACTATTATTGTGTAGTTGGATCTAGTCGGGGTTCATTACGTAGTTCTGTTGACTGGAGTACTGGGTTCCCTTCAACCATGACACGTAGTTAAAAATGAGTACTGATTAACAAAGACAAATTTCTGTCTTCATCAAACAAATAACTAAACACATTTTTTACACCTCTGTTAAATACGTTTTGCTTACATTAAGTTATAATACCTGTGGAGTAACCCTCAGCGCGTCTGGCCGCGGAACCAGGTGGCCCGGGATCGATTCCCGGTCGGGGCAAGTTACCTGGTTGAGGTTTTTTCCGGGTTTTCCCTCAACCCAATATGAGCAAAATGCTGGGTAACTTTCGGTGCTGGATCCCGGACTCATTTCACCGGTATTATCACCTTCATCTCATTCAGACGCTAAATAACCTAAGATGTTGACAAAGCGTCGTAAAATAACCTACTAAAATAAAAAAATAAAACTTACATTAACCGAATGATAGGAATTCCTAATTACCAAGTGAAAATGTCGAAAACATGGAGTGAAAAGCATTCTGAATGAATGTTAGCCATGATGTCCCATGTTGGGCACAGGCCTCCTGTGATGGGGTTAGAACCCCCTCGACAGGGATGGCTCAAGTGTACTCGCTTGGTGAGCCAATCCAGGTGAGCTTGTCGTGTACACTACTTTTGTGACATGGTTAATAACCCTGTTGGACTTTAACTAGTCTCAGCACTCTGGTCTTTGTTCATTTTTTTCTTGCACTACACACATTATACTGACACCGGCACTTTGACAAACACTGATTGCTATTTACACTATTTACCTGACACTTTCTCAACACTGACTTTACTATTTACAAAACTTGTCTTACACTTTCACTAATACTGACTTTACTATTTACAATATCTTAACACTGATTACGTTATCTATTTACAATGAGCTTCCCCAGTTCTCTCCACAAAACTCTGTTCTTTGCTGTCCTCCACCATTGTTTCTCCGTCTCTCTGGTAAACATGTCAGACCATCTATGCCGTGGTCTTCCCTGTCCTCTCTTTCTGACGTAGGGGTCCCACATCGTGACTGCATGGTCCATCTTGCCTGGTGTAGCCTCGCCACATGTTCCCCCAGGTCCACTTCGTCGCCGTGGCTCGTTCTGATGTGTCAGTAGTGTTCGTCAGTCTTTGTAGTGTTTCGTTAGTCATTCTGTCTCGTAGCGTGGTGCCCAGTATTTTCTTTGCATCTTCCTCCGGCATGTTTGTATACTTGAGCGTTGTCTCTCGGTCAACGTCCAAGTTTGGTAGCCGTATAGCAAAACTGGGATTACACATGTCTCTAGTGCCTCGAACTTGAGATTGCGGTTGATTGTCTTGTCCGTCCATATGAACTTCAGACTCCAGAACGCCTTCCATGCCGATGAAATTTTTTTTAATTTTTATTTATTTTTTTATTGGGTTATTTTACGACGCTGTATCAACATCTAGGTTATTTAGCGTCTGAATGAAATGAAGGTGATAATGCCGGTGAAATGAGTCCGGGGTCCAGCACCGAAAGTTACCCAGCATCGTATTGGGTTGAGGAAAAACCCCGGAAAAAAACCTCAACCAGGTAACTTGCCCCGACCGGTATTCGAACCCGGGCCACCTGGTTTCGCGGCCAGACGCGCTGACCGTTACTCCACAGGTGCGGACCCGATGAAATTCACGCTGACATATTATAGAGAGATTTCGTAAGGAATATTTCCTATAAAACAGGAAAATACCATATTCTCTGATGTGTCCCGTATGAACATAAGCGGAGAGAGAAAAGTTTGTGCCCGTTTTGTCCACCACAAATTCCTTACAGAGACGGTATTGTGATACATTGAAAACACACTTTTCATGCTTTTCACAAAAAGCATGTTCTAAGCATCCCAGGTACCGAAAAAAGTGGTTGTTAGAATATCTTCTGTCTGTGTAAGCAATTTGTATTAAAATAAAGGATGTAATTTGTCGTTAGCCTTTCAGTACGTACGGCTGGTCCATCTAACCTCTGGAATGACGTGCATTATGACGTTAAACGACACAATAATCCCTTTTGCTTCCTGTGATAAAAACCTTTGAATTTACTTTGATACGTATTTAAACTGGAATAACCAAGTAACCCATATTATCAAAAAAGTGCTTTCCATACTACATTCCTTAAACAGCATTCGAAAATTCCTTCCGCTATCACTCAAGAAAATACTAGTGGAAACACTAGTAATGCCCCACTTCGATTATTGTGATTCTCTACTGACTGACCTCAATGTCAACCAGTCGCAAAAATTACAACGTGTTCATAATTCTTGTGTTCGCTTCGTCTGCGATGTCCGTCGCGCTGACCACATTACCCCATCCTTCCAAACTCTAAACTGGCTACGGCTTAACGAACGTAGAAATTTTCATTCTCTTGTTCTCCTTTTCCAAGTCCTTCACACCTCTACACCTACCTACCTTGCCTCCCGTTTCAGTTACCTGTCATCATGTCATAATCTGTTCACACGCACGCAAAATAGCCGCATACTAGCCATACCAACACATAAGACATCATCGTATTCATCATCATACACAATCTCGCTCTCGCGCTTGTGGAATACCCTACCCAGTGACATCAGAGACTGTCGGAATTTAGTAGCGTTCAAAAGCAAACTTATTAAGCATTTTCTTACTGCGTAGAGTAGGTTTAATTTTTACTTAATCAATAAAAGAAATGCTTCTCTCTTCTTAACTTTTACAATAAACTGTCTATCTTTTATTAATCAGTTAATCTTTTAGTATTTTGATTTTTATTGTATTTGTAAATTTAATATGTAATTGTATTCTTAATATTGTAGTTGTAATCCCCTGATAGAGGCGAAGAGAAAGCCTGATGGCCTTATCTCTACCAGGTTAAATAAATAAAAAAATAAAAAAAATCATGGATAATTTCAAGGGGGAAATTGTTCCGGGACCGGGTATCGATCCCAGAACTTATGACTTAGCGCATCATCGCTGTACCGACTGAGCTACCCAGGAACTACATCCAACACTGTCTCAATTCTTCCCTTTATACCTACATACCTCAAGTGGGCTGACAAGACGCCAGAAACTCAACTTTGAGTGTACACAAACTCTGTGTGACTTGAATTGTGGTTTTCTGTTAACGCACTTACAATGATGTGTATATTAGGCCTATGCAAATCTGGCTTTCAGATATAGATCCCTGTGAAACAGACTTGAATAATTTCAATTCCGGCCCCGGAACAATTTTTCCCTTGAAATTATTCGTCTCTTTCACAGGGATCTATACCTATAATGACGTACCTCATTTTCGTAATGTTTACACCTTGTAGAATTTTCTGTGGATTTCATTAGCAGAATTGCACTGAACATTCAGTATTGTGCAATTTAATAAAGACGTTTGCGACTGGGTAGCTCAGTTGGTAGAGTAACTGGCTAAGGTCTGGAAGGTCCGGGGTTCGATTCCGGATGGTGACGGAATTATCTCGTTACCAAATTTTTAGAACGGCCCTCAGGTTCACTCAGCGTCCTATCAGATTGAGTACCGAGTGTTTCCCGAGGGTAAAAAAGTGGTGCCGACCACACCACCTCATTCTAGAGCCGAGATCAAAGCATGGGGCTGTACCTCCATGCTTCCCAAGTGCCTTCAGGGCATGTGAAGTGGTTACCTTTCCCTTTAATAAAAATATTATATGCAGATTTTTTTTAAGAACTAAGCGAGTTCCTGTTACATATATTGTGGTACATAATCAGTATATTAAATGTGAAGAAATTAACTCACCATAACATAATATACGAGTGTGCATGTTAACGTAACTGTAACATATTTTAATTAAGAAAAAAGTAACTCGCCGAGATCATCATCTACCGCAGGCATGTCAATTGATGCCCATAGGCTCCAGCGCGCGCTTTAGAGCCCGGGAGAGCCTGAGCGCTTTACAGCGGAAAGGAAAGAGACAGACGAGTGACATAGTATATGCCGCTTGGTCGAGCTATATACAGGGGTGGCCAGCACTGATTCAATAGACAAAAGGAAGAGAATTTATTAAAACTGTATCCATGTTAATTCTTAGATTTGTCTGAGAAGTATAATTGCATTATAAGAATGTAAGTTTTAATTTTTATGCTCATTTTTCACAAGTTTGTTTTTTTTTATTCAAAAGGAATATTTTTTTCAACTTTTTTTTTATAGAAAAGTGAAATTTTCAGATATAGGCCTATTTATTTAGTAATCTTACAGGTTCTGAAATAATGTTTTCGTAAATCTAATATACCGTAAATACGTATTACTGAAGATAGTGTATTACAAATTTTGAAAATATTCGCATGGTAATTGTTTGTAAGGAAATGAATTATCAAAGCAACTACTATCACATCATAAGTAAAAGATATGTGCCCATGTGTTGTAAAAATGTCAGTCCTATAGCTTTAGCACATTTTGAGAAAATAATTTAATATTTGATGATAGGAAGTTACGCACCAATATCACCTTAAAAGCATAATGCGATAAGAGTTTTGTTATGTAATATTAGTTACACTTAAAACATATACAGTACCTAGGTAACTTTGCTTTGTACTGTAATATTGTTTTGATTAGTTTATTGATTACTTTTACAAGGCTTAAGATACCATCAATATAAATTCCAACTTATCATGTCATACTCAATCTCTTTTTTTGGGGGGGGGATATCACTTTCTTTATGAATGATATGTTTTATCCACCTAGTACAGTATAGTTGTAGGTACTAAGAAATTTATGTGAATATTCCTTCATAACTCTTTATTATGTTATTAACGATTAAAACACAACAGCAATATTAAGAAATTGGTGTAAATACTTTTGTTTTACATACAATATAGATAATATCAAATAGAAAGACGCCATATAAAAATAACGACATAAAATTTCACGTTCCGTTTGAAGTTTGTGCACCACTGTTTTGTTAATCCAGCAGGCTGCTTATTCCTCCTTCCATTCCTAGCGCTTGATGCCCGCGCACGACGTCAAGGTCAGAAAAATGCGCTTGCTTTGACATCACTGATCTACCGTGAGGTTCATATATCTTGATCTGATCATTCTTCAAAGATAGATTGTCCATTCAACTTGTCATTGGTGGTCGACCTGTACATAATTATGTGACATACTATAAATATGTAAGACTGGCTCTTGACGGGAGTGTAAAATGTCCGACACTAGATCTAGTTAAGAGCCGGTAGAGCAGTGTCGCTGTAGCAGGTAAGATCCAGTCTTGGAGTGGTGTGAGACGATATTTGAAGGCATTCAATGAAAGAAATTGAATCTGAAGTTGCAATCCATTATCTGTAAATCTGAGTTGTTTAATATATTGTTATAAAATAAAAAAATATATAATATTTTTCGTTTAGCTTCTTAAGAAACAAAAATACTGGGCAAAGAGCATGGATTGGGGATGCGGTTTGATTTCAAAGTTTATGCTGTACCTACTTTATCTACAGGGACATTATTTTATTTTTACTAACATTTTTAATAATAACTTGCCTATACCTCTGGATCAACGCCTTTTGCTACACCCTTCCACGACTGGAGTTCGATTATACTGGCGTAATATACAAACAAAACACTTTACTAGATATAGGAGGGAAGAAAAGTAGTTCATCTATTTACGTAAACTAGGAAATATTGCGCTTTTGAGTTTGCTCATTTTCATTAGGTTTTTGTTTAATTAAAATACAGCACAGTATTAACAATGAGTGTTTTTACTCACGAACTGAGCTATCCATGTGGATGTATTCATTATGCAGTGTATATTATACTGTCTACAGCACATTAGCGTACTATATAGAGAATGAAGTTAAATTGAAAAATAATCATAATATGGATATTTAAACACATTTTTTAAAATGGTGGCCGTTCATTTCGATACAGGCTTCAGTTCTTTTGTGCATATTATCGCACTATAGACTATTGTACATAATTACATTTACCAGTTTCGTCCTTCGTACTAGTAACTCATGTTGAAATAATTCTATACCTACTCTATAAAAGAGTACCTTACGTACTGTAAATTCAATCTTCTCTTCTGCCCGACCCGCACAGATAAAATTACTCAGACATGCTATCTACTGTCCGTCCAAGTGGTCATGTCGCAGGGTCGTAGAAAGGGAGGAAATCACGTGACAGTTAATTACTTAACGAGGCCCTTTTATTTAAGTTACTTTAAACAATTGTATGAGTATAATATTACGTAGACGTGCAATTCCTAATAGAAATTAATGTTCTCAGAAAAGAGCTAAGACAGCCCAGCCACTAGCTGGCGAATAAAATCTGGTGGGGAAACCGGGATACGACGTAAGGAAATGGACGACAGTACCTGTGCGAAAATAATTCAATATTGAAAGCTCTTTCGTCACTGGAAAACGCGAACATATTTTTGGAACGTAGTGTTTACTATAATCGTAAGGCTACTATGACTGTATATGCGGTCTTGGATCTGTGTGGACGGTTGAACTTCATTAGTAGAAGGGGTGGGAGTGAAGTACATTCAAAAACTCAGGTACAATAAAAATTGAAGTAAAAATAAAATGTGTTTGTACATTATGTTTTTACTTTGCAGAGTAAATAAGGATACATTCACATGAAAATGTAATTTTGAAAATTACTGATTGGGACATGATCCCCTGCAACGAAGCTGCAAGTTTTGCGTATTACTATTTACAACCATGTGCAGAATCTTCACTGAACTTCCCTCACCGCGAGGGAGAAAGCTCGGTGGCAGCCAACTACATGACAGCAGCTGTACTTAGCGCAATAACAAGTATAAGCCAGGGCGCCATGAGTCACATCGGGGAACGTGACTTGGCAACTCGATAAACCCAGAAACATTGCAAAGAACGGGCGTGATTAAGTTTCAGAATGTATGTCGACAGCTATTACTCCAACCAATGTAAATTTGTAGCATCTTCTAGAAAATGTACTAAAGAAGCTATAAACAGTGATGACATCTCTAAAAATAATGAGTGATTAGAAGGCGAAATGAATATTGCCAAAAAGTATAAATTCGTTCCCGGAAATCACGGTCATAAAGTTTCAAGGGTACTAATTAGATATCAGTCGCGGTGATCATATCCCATAGGAAATATCAGACAAGAAAGGTTGTCCCGGTGACCTGTAAGACTGCGTCGAACAAAAGTTTACCCATTTGAATATCCTTTCATATGGCTATAAACAGACGGTCTTACTAATAAAAAACTCTATATACAGACGTTTAACTGTCTTATACTTATACAATGAGTAGCTCGTTTATAAGTCGGATGGAATTTCTAATAATCTATCGTCGTGTATACGCAACGAGGACAGATACGTCATAGGGTCATTACTTCGTTACGAAAGTAGAATATCTGGTTCTCTACTGGATCCGGTAGAATGCAGTTTCATGTTAAATATCGATAGTACAACTGGTCTACATTTTTCAAAGAGTACAAGACATTTTTCTAAAATTCAATGATCTTTGTGATCGCCACTCAGGACTCATTTCGACATCGGATGTCACGCTGTTAGGATTCCAACTCGGAATACAATTTTGCGGTGGGTGGCTTCATTTCGTATCACAGATTCAACATTAAAGAAGAAATCACCTGGACGAAATTCTATTGCACTGAACCGAGGCTCGGTAAGATCTCGCGCCCTGCGACTTCTTTCTTTGGGACCATTTGAAGGCGTAAGTTTGTAAACATCGATCACATACACTGGACGAACCGAAGACAGCGATTCGTCAAGAAATCGTGGCAATTGCACCAGCTATGACTGTGAAAGTGATGGCGAACATCAGAAAACGCCTCGATGCCTGTGTTGAAAGCCAAGGACATCATATGGATAACGTTGTTTTCCTTAAATAAACTGCATGTATTGGTGAATATGTTGATAACAATAAATTTTTGATTTGATGAATCTTTACAATTTTCTTGCCATGTGAAATCCATCCGTTCTTTCTGACGCACCCTGTACAATGAGTAGCTCGTTTATAAGTCGTGTGTAAATTCCTTACTAATAATCACTACATACGTCGTGTATAACAGTATAACTGTTACACAGCTACGTCATAGTTTCGTCATTACTTCGTTACGAAAGGTAATAGAATATCTGAGGTTCTCTACTGGATCCGGTAGAACGCTCTAGTGTGGCATGTTAAATATCGATAGTAGAACTGGCTCTAATCGATTACCACACTACATTTTGGTCAAAGAGTACAAGCTACAGCAATATTATTCTAATAATTCAATGATCTTTGGTTTGTTCTTCTGTGGTTACAAGGTAAACATCATCATAAAATGACAGTCGTTACGAACAGCTGTTAAAGGGGCGGCCATTTTTTCCCTATATACAACGCTTAAACAAGGGGTTTCGTGTATATAACTACTGCAAAGCAATTCCCATTGTATAGTTACAGCCTGTTTATACGTCCATAGCTTATTCACGGTTTATTAGTAACGTTTTCTGTCTCAACTCTGCATAAGTCTCGTATAAAAACTATACACGGTTTAGTAGTAAGACTGAGAGAGAAAGGCCAACAGTCAAACAAAACAAAGGAAAAACAGAGCATAGTCTTGCAGGAAAAATCATTCGCCTTTAAATCTAAGCTCTCACGGAATCAACCGAAGTCGTCCGAAGGGGACTAGCGCGTGGTCTAAAACTGTACATGTCAGCCAGAACCTCAGTTAGAGTTAGTAAGAGTTCTATAGGGACATCATTTTACTAACATTTCTAATATTAACCTGCCTATACCTTTGGATCAATGGTTGCTACCCCCTTCCACGACTGGAGTTCGATGATACTGGCGTAATATACAAACAAATCACTTTACTAGGTATAGGAGGGAAGAAAAGTAGTTCATCCATTTACGTAAACTAGAAAATATCGCGATTTTCAGTTTGATCATTTTCATTAAGTTTTTGTTAATCAAAATACAGTACAGTACAGTACATAATTCATTGAATTAAATTAGCTCATAAATTAAGTTACTACTTTACCTTATAGATTTATCTAAATTTAAATAAATGTGTAGTGAAGAATATTGCTGGAGAACCTTTTAAGTGTAGAGTAAATATTTGTAATTTAAATTTATGTATTGTATTGATTAAGGCTGGTTGAGTGGAAGAGAAGGCCTTATGGCCTTAACTCTGCCAGCGAAAATAAAACATTATTATTATTATTATTATTATTATTATTACATTATTAACAATGGATGTCTTTACTCACGAACTGAGCTGTCCATGCGGACGTATTCATTTTGCAGTGTATATTATACTGTCTACAGCACATTAGCGTACACTATAGAGAATGAAGTTAAATTGAAAAATAATCATAATATGTATATTTAAACACATTTTTGAAAATGGTGGCCATTCATTTCGATACAGGCTTCAGTTCTAATGTGTGTAATTCCAATTACCAGTTTCGTCTTTCGTACTAGTAACTCATGTTGAAATAATTCTGTACCTACTCTATAAAAGAGTACCTTCCGTACTGTAAATTCAATCTTCACTTCTGCCCGATCCGAAAAGATAAAATTACTGACATGCTATCTACTGTCCGTCCAAGTGGTTATGTCGCAGGATCGTAGAAAGGGGGGAAATCACGTGACAGTTAATTACTTAACAAGGCCCTTTTATTTTAGTTATTTTAAACAGTTGTATGGGTATAATATTACGTAGACGTCCAACTCCTAACAGAAATTAATGTTCTCAGAAAAGAGCTAAGACAGCCCAGCCGCTAGCCTTTACAGAGAGGCGAATAGAAGCTGGTGGGGGAAACCGGAATGCGACGTAGGTAAATGGACGATGTGCGAAAATGATACAATATTGAAAGCTCACTGGAAAACACGAACATATTTTTGGAACGTACTGTTTACTATGACCGTAAGGCTGCTATGACTGTATATGCGGTCTTGGATCTGTGTGGAGGACGGTTGAACTTCATTAGTAGAAGGGTAGGAGTGAAGTAGAGTGAAGTACATTCAAAAACTCAGGTACAATAAAAATTGAAGTAAAAATAAAATGATTTCCCTGTATAACATTTAAATACAATATTGTGTAAAATATTTGTTTAATCTTAAAAAAGTCTGAAATCTCCGGGGAGGGAGGAGGATATCCTGGAATTGGGGGGATTCCCCCCGGGCCACGACCCACAGTGTGCCGTGCTCCTCAGTATGGCATGCAACTAAATTATTGCGTCATTAAAAAACATTGGTGTCTGATAATTATAATTTTTAACCTTAAATTTGAAACTAAAATAACAAATTGATAATGATGTTATTCATTCCATTTGCATTATGGTTATGTTACGACATCACGGTTTGTCCACCCCTGAAGTTATCATGATTCGAACTCCATTAAGTCCTTGCTAATCGTGACGACGATAATGAGTTGAACATGCAATCAAATAAGTGTTTTAATTAACCACTCTGGATTATGTTATCGTCCTGTTCAGATTATCTTGTATGCACGCAATTTTCAAGTGAAAAGAGCATTAACAAGCGGTCCTCATTGCCGATAAATTAGCGAGGAGTCCTTGTATCGAGGGTCCTTCATAACGCGGCGCGAGCCAACGATCCGGGGACATTATTTATTTACGAATATATCCAAATAATGGCTACATCTTCATTTAAACTTTTTATTTTTTACAAAATATAATTCTTCAATTTAGACTACAGTTGACATTTTGCGTATTTCCAAATTATTAGCAAAATTGAAGGAGTTAAATTTAAATCACTACTTCACTTACGACGGAAATAAAATTTGTAGCTAGAAGTGTCGTAGAACAACATTCTGACGAAGTGATTAATTTACACCCATAAATTTATGTTTAAGTACAATGTGTCTGACCATACATACATACATACATACATACATTTTTTTAATGTTCTTATATTCTAACCCTTAATATTACATCTTATGTCTTTGCTTCTTTTTTTTTTTACGCCACTGTAAAGCATGCTACTAGTATATACTGTACGCGGAACGTAATGGATAATAGAATTGTAACAGCTACTGTATGTAGTGCAGCCGTGGCGAGAACGTGACTCGCGAGACATTGTGGCTCGCAGTGATAGCTGTGCATTTCGCTTGCTTCTAACCTGCGCCAACCCCCACCCTCTCACTCACTGGAGTCAAACTCCGTTCCATTTGTATTTGTCTCTGACCTGCGAGTGGCATATGTCTCTCTCGAAACCATGTACGAAAGTTCCAAGTAGGATGGGAGGACGCATTTTTTTGCTGTCAATATGATGAGAATATTAAATGTATGATTTGTTCACGAGTATTACGAGGAAAACGGTTGTATAACATAAAACGGATTATACTACATGTTACTGATGAAACATTAAAAGGTTAAGTGTTATTATTGTTGTTATCATCATCATCATCATCATCATCATCTCTGTACGTCGACCCTTTTTTCAGCAGAATACGAATAATGCGGTTAGCTCTTCAATTTGAACTCACTGATTTACTATGTGAAGTCAAATGAAAGCTAGATGTAAGGACTTGACAAATGTTGAAGTTTCAAATCTTTGCCAAAAAATAAATATCCGAAGCGTCGTTCTTTCGCTTGCTCTGTTGAAGCCATGTTCGCTACAACTTACGTTTGTGAAAATTATTTTCAACAATTAAAATAGTAAAAACCAAATTTAGATCACGACTGACAGACAAATACCTTCGTGATCAACTACGACTGGCAGTAAGTGACATAATTCCTGATTTTGAAACTTTGTCGCAGAGACATTCTGAAGACAGTTAATTTTAGGTTGTGATAATGTTCATTTATTGTTCATTTCTTTCTTCGTTACACGTACTAAACATTAGTTTGTATCCTTATTCTGTATAAAATTATATTTAAGTACTTGACGTAAGGAAAATGAAAATCCGTTAATAAGTCAGACAGTTGCTTCACTTTCCCTTCGGGTGTCCGCCTCCCTCCATAGGTGCTATGCACGTTGCAGGTTACACAGTGGCTCGGCGCACGATAACATTTTCGCCACCGCTGATGTAGTGTAACAGTATAATACGTTTGTCTTGTATTCGCCGCGTCTGCGGTCTTCCATTCAGGCGGCCCGAGTTCGAACCTCGGCCATATCGTCATAGAATTTGTGGTTAACAAAGCAGACGTTGCAGGGTATTTCTCGGGGTACTCATGTTTCCCTCTATCATTCCACCAACACTCTTCATCTCTCCCCCATTTCACCTATCATCTGCAATAGTAAAAATAGGCTGGGGTGAAGTCTGGGGGTAGTACGGATTTCTGATGACATAGGAAGGGCTGAGGTTCATCAGGCTACTCGTCCGCGAAGCGTGACTTGGCCCTATGAGGGGCTGAGGCATGATGGCCTACCTGTTAGCGTCGAATTCATAAATTCCACCTGTCGAGATTGGACAGTCATTGCACAATGGGCCAAAACACGTGTAAGTAGACCCGTCCTGGATCTAGCCGACCAGTACCTTGAAGTCCTCATGGAATGCAGCACTTTTCTGTTCGCTCCAAGTTTAAGTTTCCGCTGAATCACATTTTGTCCACAGGTTACAATGTAGCACAGTGCTGTGACATAATGTCACCTTCAGATGCTCAGCGATTTAAATTACAACGGTTGTACCTGAAAAATGTTGTGCTCCAAGTAGAGTAATTCCATTTCATAAAATGTGTTTTCGTAATGACTCCACTCGCATTTACTTGTTCAACACTACACAGCGTGCCGTGTGTTGTAGAGCTTCGCAGGTATCCAGGCCGCCGCTGTGTATTTTCATTTTCGTCGAGAACTGGCAGAGAGGAAATTAAAAATAAACTCGGTCGGTATCGGAGCGTTTGAAGTGGATAAAATAGCCACTTGTGAAGCATCCTTTAAAGGGAATGTCATGGAAACTTGGTTTAGTGATGCACTTACGAACGCTATTAAAATGTGCCCAACCGTGGAGTGGCTCAGACATCGACCGCTGCGGTGGCTGAGTGGTCAGACCTCCAACTTGTCATGCACGGCTCGGGTTCGAGTCCCGGTCAGATCGGGGATTTTTCAATTGAAAAAAATCCATAGGCTAGTGGCGGACCTGATCGCAGTTGGAGTTTTTCTCGGGGTTCCCTCGTTTTCCCATATTAGTCATCTACATAACTTCGTCACCATTTCTCCATTTCGTCATCATTCTATAGCATTCCCCGAACGCCGGCTGGCGACACACGGAGAAGACTGGCCTAGGGACAAGGGGGCTGATATAAGGACGAGGATGGGATGCCTGATCGAAAACTGGGCACGCAGCGAACCTTTTTTTTTTGTACGGAGGAGGGACCCGAAGGCTTACACTGCAGTCCGAGGCTTATTGTGCTTACCATTTCCTATTCTGTGAATTATTGGGTAGCCGAACCTCCGCGCTTTTGTACAAAGACATCATTTTATTTTTACTAACATTTATAATATTAACCTGGCTATACCTTTGGATTAACGGTTGAGAACCGGAAACACCGTTTGCTACCCCTTTCCACGACTGGAGTTCGATGATACTGGCGTAAAATAAAAAAATCATTTTACTAGGTAGCCTATCGAGGAAGAAAAGTAGTTCATCCATTTATAAACTAGGAAATATCACGCTTTTGAGTTTGATAATTTTCATTAGGTTTTTGTTTAATCAAAATACAGTACAGTATTAACAATGAGTGTTTTACTCACAAACTGAGCTTTTCATGTGAACGTATTCATTATGCAATGTATATTATACTGTCTACAACACATTAGCGTACAATATAGAGAATGAAGTTAAATTGAAAATAATCATAATATGGATATTTAAACACATTTTTGAAAATGGTGGCCGTTCATTTCGATACAGGCTTCAATTCTAGTGTGCATATTATCGCACTATTGACTATTGTACCTAATTCCAATTACTAGGTTCGTACCTCGTATCAGTAACTCATGTTGAAATAATTGTGTAATTTATAAAAGAGTACCTTACGTACTGTAAATTCAATCTTCACTTCTGCTCGATCCGAAAAGATAAAATTACTCATAGATGCTATCTACTGTCCGTCCAAGTGGTTATGTCGCAAGGTCGTAGAAAGGGAGGAAATCACGTGACAGTTAATTACTTAACGAGGTTCTTTTATTTAAGTTAATTTAAACAGTTGTGTAATATTACGTAGACGTCCAATTCATAACAGAAATTAATGTTTTCAGAAAAGAGCTAAGACAGCCGAGCCATTAGTCTTTAAAGAGAGGCGAATAGAAGCAGGTGGGGGTAACCGGGATGCGACGTAGGCAAACGGACGACAGTACCTGTGCGAACACATGATTCAATATTGAAAGTTTTTTCGTCACTGGAAAACGTGAACATATTTTTGGAACGTACTGTTTACTATACCGTAGTAAGGCTACTATGACTGTTTGTGCGGTCTTGCATCTATGTGGAGGACGGTTGAACTTCCTTAGTAGAAGGGGTGGGAGTGAAGTACATTAAAAAACTCAGGTACAATAAAAATTGAAGTAAAAATAAAATGATGTCCCTGTATAAGTAGGCTATAGCACCCCTCATCATGAACTTAACGCGAGTTATGGTATGGATGATAATGATGATGATAATATGTGAATTAATGATGGCGAAATTAATCTGAAGTTCAACGCAGTAAATTACCCAGCAATTCTGCTTCAATTGGTTGAGGGAAAACCCTGGAAAATCCAACCAGGCAATTTGTCCCAATCAGGACTTTAAGTTTCTGAATACTGTATTACTTTTTTTGAAGCTGTGCTGGTGTTATATGAACCTGCCACATAGCAATTGCAATTAAAGTGGTGTTAACTGTCCAAATAACAAATGAAAATATTGTAACTGTGAAATAAAATTTTAATTAAGTGAATGGAATTGAACGAGATTATAGGATGGGGTGTGGAGTTGTACATTCGCTTTTGAGAAATTCGACACTCATTAGACAAATATACCCTCTGAACTGGAATCGAACTCGAAACAGTAGCTTTGATATTGTCACAAGTTCGCACATATTGACTCTGTATCATATTTCTGATTTATTGAAGCACAGCTGAACGCATTCAGTTGCATGCAGATTAAATATTTGTTGAAATAGTAGATTTACAGGGACAGCTAATGCTTTAACTGTTCTAACATTAGACACGAATAGAGGAATTACAGAATTTTACGTACAAGAGTCAAAAACGTGCTTATTTACAATGTACAGCACTGGAGATCTACTGACTTTACATGGAGAATATTTTCGTAGCACATGGCTTGGTCTTTGAAGATAAAAACCTTATAATTTATATAAATGGAATTTCTAAATCATTTAAGCACTGCAGATGTCAAATATATTTTCAGACGACGTTCAATTGTATATTTCAGCGCGGCCTGATGCACTAAATGATAGCATTAATAGTCTTAATGAAGATCTTGATTCCATCTTTCCTGGTCTCAACAATTTGGGCTTAACCTAAACGCATGTAAATCACAGGCTATTCTGTTCGCGAACCGTAGATTAATTCCTGAAGTCAACGACCTGAATATTACACCTGTGAAACTGGATAAAACAATCATCCCGTTTAGCTTTACCGTAAAAAATCTCGGAGTGCATTTCGAATCTAATCTTAGTTGGGATACGCATATTAAATATACATGTAAGAAGGCATTCTCTTTTGTTCTCCATTCACTAAAAGATTGTATCATTATCCATCTAAATTAAAACAGACGCTGGTACAGACACTCATTCTACCTCACTTCGATTATTGCGACGTTTTTTTTCAGTGATCTCAGGATTGATTCCGTTTTACAGAAACTACAGCGTGTTCATAAGACGACGTGCGTCCGCTTCAGTAATGTTCGATACTATGATCATATCTCACCTTCTTTCGAGAGGTTATCATGGCTTAGGTTACACGAGAGTTGAGAAATCTGCACTCACTTTCTCTCCTATATCGAATTATGCACATTCATCCCCCTATTATTTATTCGCTCGTTTTCATACTCTGTCTCGTATCATAATATTAATACTCGATCACAACGCGATAACACGCTAGAAATTCCACTTCACACATCATCTCTGTATTCCTCATCTTTCACTGTTGCTACCTCTCGTCACTGGAACTCTCTGCCGCCTGAAGTCAAAGGGCTGCCGAACAATAAAATCTTTCAAATCCAAGTTAGAAAATTATCTTATGACGAGTTGCCAAACTAACTTACTATTATGACAAGTGTTGTATTGCATGTTTCCATGTATTCACATTTTTAATGTTCTAATGATATTTAACTTATTTTATATTTTTGTTTTCATATTTTTCGATAATGGTATATCTCTAATGTGATAAGTTGAGCTATATATAATCATAATTTTCCTTACTGTGTGTACTTAAAAATATTGTATTCATTGTATGCTTTGTACTGCACTATTGTATTACTACTATTAGTATTATTATTACTATTAGGCCAGTTATTATTATTTTATTTATTATTATTATTATTAATATTATTATTATTATTAATATTATTATTATTAATATTATTATTATTAATATTATTATCATTATTATCATTACTATTATTATTTATTATTATTATTATTATTATCATTATTATTATTATTATTATTATTATTAGTATTATTATTATCAATAATTGTCTTATTTTTATACTTTGTAGGCCCCATTTATTTTTGACCTGCTGTTCACATTTTATTATGCTTTTTCTTTCTTTCTGTAGGTTATATATTATGTCTGATTTCTTCTTACTTGTTGTTTACATTTTGAAATATTTTACATTATTATTATCTTATTCAGTTTTGTGTGTAAAATTGTAGTGTACTTTGTAAATTTGTAGTGTTTCTATAACGCAGTTTTTACTCCTGGTTGAGTGTTAGAGAAGGCCGTATGGCCTTAACTCTGCCAGGTTAAATAAATTATTATTATTATTATTATTATTATTATTATTATTATTATTGTTATTATTATTATAATTTTACAGCATCGTTAAAGAACACGGCACATAAATCCGAGATATTTTATAATGACTATATATCACCTATAAATGTATTATTCTGCCATTGCTTCAGAAACTTCGAATGCATTTAAATTAGAGTGTACGGGAGTCAAAGGAGTTGCTTTGGATTTAATTCGATTATATTTGATTGACATATGAATTGACAGAATTTGAAGACCTATATATAGTGACGTACAAAAAATTTAATATTGGTGTGCCGCAAAGTATTGTATTTCGACAAATTTTATTTGAACTCTATATATACAGGGTGTTTCAAAAATACGGGGCATAATTTCAGGTATGTATATCCCACATGTAGACAATCAAAATAGTTCATTACAACATGTGTCCGGAAATGCTTTATTTCCGAGTTATGGCCTTCACAACATTGAAATTCACCGGAACGTTTTTCTTTCCGCAGGTCGTTGCCGTCAAAGGAGACATTAAGAGGGCACTCTGACAGTTCATTCCGAGGCGAAGGTTACATTCAGTGTTGTGTAGGCGTTAGACTGTGTGACACGTATTCAAATCAAACAGACTTACGGGGCAGGCGTACACAAACTTCCTGAAAAACACCATACCTCATGTTTTAGAAGACACTCCACTGATCAATCGTCAACACATTCGCTTCTTGCATGACGGCGCTCCTGCACACTTCAGTCGTACGGCTCGCCGGTACTTGGATCGAAGGTTTCCTAATCGTTGGATAGGTAGAGGTGGCCCAATTGCTTGGCCTCCACGCTCACCTCATCTGAACCCTCTCGATTTCTACTTGTGGGGCCATTTAAAATCATTGGTTTATTCGTCTCCGGTGCCTGATTTGGAATCCCTTCGGAATCGAACTGTGGCATGTTCTGAGGACATACGCAATACTCCTGGAGTTTGGGATCATGTTCGCAGGTCAATGAGACATCGATGTGAGGTCTGTATTCAAGCAGGAGGTGGACATTTTGAACATCTTCTGTAATGACGACCTGCGGAAAGAAAAACGTTCAGGTGAATTTCAATGTTGTGAAGGCCATAACTCGGAAATGAAGCATTTCCGGACACATATTGTAATGAACTATTTTGATTGTCTACATGTGGGAAATACATACCTGAAATTATGCCCTGTATTTTTTAAACATCCTGTATATATATATATATATATATGCTCTACAAATTGTAATTGTCCATGTTTGGAAATAATTTCATAAGTTAAATATTTACCCATTGTCATTGATCAACTTATAAGATGGGATAAACATACAGGTTACTTATGTATAAGGTTCTGTAAAACTATAGATTTGCCATTCTCTGTATAATAATAATGTGTTAAAATTTAATTATGGCCATTTCAGAAAAAAAAATTCTTTTGTGGGATAAGCACCGTCGACATTATGTAACTTAACTGAAATTATTCCAAGCACGAGAATTTGCTCTTCTGGGTGCAGACTGTATATTTTAAATATGTAATTTGTAATTCAGTTAACTTCAATAAACTCACTTCCAGTCAAGTAAGTTACAAACATCCTCACAAAGGAAGAAAGTAAAGTCACTGCAAGGAATAACATCTTAGCAATTATTCAGAAACTAAGAGGTAATATTTGATCAACTCAATCTTGCATCGTGTGAGAAACGACTTTACAGTTCATCCCCTTTGTTTCTTTCGTCCGTCACCGGTTACCCTTCTCTTTTGTCATTTTTCACGTGTTGTGATTACACTTCCAGCACCCCCGCCTGTGTGCTCTGCTGCGTCCCAGAAATCCATCAATCTCTGGCCTCGGGTTCGCGCTCAGCCGTCAGTCGTACCTTTCCTCCACACGAAAAGTCGCTGGAATATATTACTCCGCCACAGCAGCACTTGACGACGCGGAGGACGACTGTGGAAATTCGACTTTGACTAAAATTCGAATTGTGGAAGCGCGCGGTTTATTAAACATTCCAGTCCGCCATAATATATCTCGCCGGAGCGAGTCTTGTCTGCTAGTGAGGAGATCAAACGATGAATCTCTCTTCTATACTCTTAGCTTGAAGATAGTTAGGGGCGTGCTGCTGATTCTTCAAATGAAATAAACAAACCGGCTAGCTTCAGGTTACCATGGAGACAAAGCAAAGAGAATAAAAAGTAAAGTGGAAAGTAAGACAAGCGCACAGTCTATTCACTATACAGGGTGTTTCAAAAATACGGGGCATAATTTCAGGTATGTATTTCCCACATTTAGACAATCAAAATAGTTCATTACAACATGTGTCCGGAAATGCTTCATTTCCGAGTTATGGCCTTCACAACATTGAAATTCACCGGAACGTTTTTCTTTCCGCAGGTCGTTGCCGTCAAAGGAGACATTAAGAGGGCACTCTGACAGTTCATTCCGAGGCGAAGGTTACATTCAGGGTTGTGTAGGCGTTAGACTGTGCGACATGTATTCAAATCAAGAGCTGGCAGAGATACACTTCATGTACGGTAAGGCGGACGGCAATGCTGCGCTGGCTCTTCGTTTGTACCAGATCGGACAATGTCCAGATCGGAAGACATTTGTACGTCTCCATTACCGTCTGTGCGAGTATGGAAAATTTAACTCTCCTGGTTTGGGAAGGGGACGACCAAGATCTACAACTCCAGAAGTACAGGAGGAGATTCTGGAGGCTGTGAACATGACTCCTTCTATCAGCACACGAAGGGTAGCGTTGCAAGTCAATGTTCCTCATACGACTGTCTGGAGACTGTTGAAAGACTATCAATTGTATCCTTATCATTTGCAACGTGTGCAGGCCCTGTCACCAGCAGATTACCCTGCACGAGTTAGGTTCTGTCAGTGGTTCTTGCAGCAGTGTGGTGTAAATCCGAACTTTCCTGAAAGTATACAATACATAGCCAATCGTTTTCGTTATTGTAGCTATTTTAGAAAGAATTTCTCGACATGAGGATTTGGTATAACGGATAACGCGTCAGACCTCAAGCTGAAAGGTAGTATGTTCGAACCTGTCTCTGGTATTTTTTTTATCTCAGTACCGCTTATTTCGTCGTTGACATATCTGAATTCTTTCTTTTCTGGACGACCGAAATACATATTGTAGCATTAGTTTACTATGCTTCCTGCAAGAGCATACTGTACAGCACTAGCTATTGGTTCATTACAGTTCACTTGAGAGCCAGTCAGTCGCATTGGACTCCTATGGAGCTCAGTTAGAAGCTCGCTGGTGTTGGGTTGCATATGTGACGAGTGCATGACTTTTTTGTGTTCTGTATTATTACTTTCATACATTTTTGTCCCATTTTAGTATTTAAGTTATATGAAATTCGTTGTACCTAGTTTCTCATGGTTAACCCACAATGATTAATAAACTCCAGAAACTTGATTTCTTGCAGGAAAGGCCTAATTAGGCGGAAGTCCTTACTTTCAACAATTTCTGTAACTTGTTTTTCAATTGACAGTAAGTAGTGAAAGAATAACTTGTTTCAAAATGTATCGCTGTGCCACAGGCAGGTTCAATCAGTGGCATATTGACCCAAAAAATATTTTACGCCATTACGTACAAGTTTTAACTAGAATATCCCTAGTTCCCTATCTCAAAATACTTACCTACAATCCTTTTAAATTTCTTCGGTTGAATTCTGAAACACTCTGCATATTTTGAATTATCTTAGAAAGGTATGGAAGAAAAGAGTTGAATCCAGGACAGCGGTGAGCAAAACTCGAGCTGCAGGGATTACATGCGACAGACAGCCTATGAAGTAAGGAGACGGAGGAAAGGTACTTGGCATGAAAACTACAACCAGTGGCGGTTCCTGTACTAACATCTTGATCAATGCCGCTTTGCTGTATCAGTAATGTCACTGCTGTCATCAAGAACCAGTAAATATTATACGATTTTTCTTGCTTCTTTTTTTAATCTTCTTCTTGAATATAATCAGGAATTTTCTGAATTCTTCTCTCGATACTTGGTCGAGAAATTCGTAGTTTTTCAAAATTAAAATCTTCTTATGGACAAGATATTTAAGCTATTTTAATTTTTACTCTTTTGAGAAATTCTGTTCTATTAAAAGGCAATAGAGCACGAGATACACTTCCTTACATTTATTTATCTCATCTTTCTCTTCCTGGCTATGATTTAAGACATGTCAATTCCTGGCGTTTAACAGTTCGTTGGCACATAATATTGAATCAGTTTTTCTACAATATCATTATTAAATGAATAACTAATAAATAGTTACCCTTATCAAAATTAAGAAGACTAAAATTGAGATAAAACCTAATAATTTTATCCTTCTAGGGAGAAGATCTAAAAATATCCATATTCATGCACGTACAGAAGAATTATAGAAATATATACTTTGTTGTCAGTAATAATAATAATAATAATAATAATAATAATAATAATAATAGGCCTACATTATTCAGCGTGGCAATTAATGTTTCTATATACTCCTAATTGAACCGTTCAGCAAAGTAAACATATTACATTTTGTCCGACAGAAAAACAAAAAAGTTCTCCTTCTTTACGAAACCATCTCTTACTGCTTGTAGAGACAGAGTTTGTAGAGCGATATGATACCGCCACTGCTTGCCTTCAGTACGTGAATGAAACAGCAATGTACAGGAAACTCCTCGTACCCTTTTGAGTGTCTGTGATTACACGATGTAATCACGACACCGACTTTGGTCACCGCTGATCTAGGAATATAGCTAGATATGTTTAAACATTTAAATGCTAGGCTGTATGCCGACGATATTGGAATAATGTAAGCTAGTGAAAAGAACCTCCAATGCTGTCGCTAAATAATGACGCGCTTCTTCTGAAAGAATCTCTCTCACTCATATATTGCTAGCTGTTATGACGTGCTATTGCTAACATTGACGTGATACTAAGCTCTTAAGTAATTGATGTGTTTCTGCTAGTATGGATTTGGCACATTCGCTCACATCTAATACACGCTTCTGCTAATACAAAATATCTAATGTATGTTTAAGGATACTTTGTACTGTATACATAAGTCTGACATAAATAAATAAATTTAGTAATGAAATAAACTCTCAGAAATACACCAGGAATTGAAAATAAATTAACCACGCCATGTCCCGCATTACAAATCGCTACTTATTTATTTATTTAGTTATTTATTTATTTATTTACTTAGTTATTTATTCAGTTATTTATTTATTTATTTATTTATTTATTCCTATAACAGGGCAAAGCCCCAATTACAATAGACAGTACAGATATTCGTTTACAAAAAAAACATAGATAAAATGAAAAAAAAAAAGAGATGAAACAGATACAAGTGTAAATACAAATTAAAATGGAAAATGAGAAAAGGAAAAAAAAAAGAACAAATAGATACTACCTAAATAAAAGATACAGATATAGATATAAATGATAAATACAAAATAAAATAAATGAAAAATAGTTAAGTATAGATATCATAGCCAAAAATGTAAAATGTAGCTATAATTGGCAAATTACAGAGTAACAGATAGCAATATTATATAAAATCAACAAGGTGCTCTATAAGATAATTGTGAATCGTATACAGTAGCTAATCAACTAAAAATTTTAATTCCTGTTGGCACTGCAATAATTATAGTAGCTGATGTAAAGTATGCTCGTGTATAAACATCCATTCCTACTACCTTCAGTATATTGATAAGAAAATGTTTGTATTCCATGTAAGAAATGCAGAAATCTAGATCCCATGTTTTACATATTTCATTGAAATTTGAACACATTTTTAACACTGGTGAATTTTTATGTGCTGAAGTGTTTTGTTTTTTTATAATATGAAAATTGACGATTTCTTAAATGTGATGTTCTAGCGTTAATCTGGATTTGTGATAATATATGAAGTAGTTGATGAATTCCAAGCACTGTGCTTTCACCCTGACAGCGTTAAACAATACACAAACGAAAGTGCGAGTTCTTGAACAAAGTTCAGCTCCTCATTAATTGATCAGTGGTTGGCAATGTTCTCCTCGATCACCTGCGCATTTCTCAGCTCGCGGCAGGGGAGTCTGGGCAGCTGGCAATGCATAATGCAGCAGCTGGAGGAAGCTGTGTCGCCCGGCAACCTTAAAACTGCTCCGTTCCTTCGTCTTGGCCGTTTAGCTACTTCTTAGAACAATATTCTGCTAATAGCAGTTCTCAATTAACATGTGTGATGCGAAACAGAAGGATAGGGTGTTCTGGAGTCAGCACGCAGTTAACAAAAACGAAGCTCGTAGGCTGTAAATTGTACGATTATTACAGCAAGCAGACATTCTGAGCTCATTTTAAAAGAAATCACAACTAGCGTGAAAGTGTGGAAGTGACGAGAACTATTGTAGTATAAAAGCCAGCACAGAAACTGTACAAGTAGAAATAATATGATGATTAGAGACCTACACATTATCAAGGAGAGTTTGCAAAAATATGAAGTTTCTTTGGAAAAATATGGAAATATGAAATATTTCAGTGACTGTTACACTTCTACTACGTCATACTATTTTTTTTAAATAAATAATTTATTTATTCACTCTGGTATATTTAAGGCCATCAAGCTTTCTCTCCTACACCACCAGAAATACAAATACAATAATAGAAATAAAAAGGTAAATCACGCTATAAACAAAGTAAAGCCACACAAAAATATACACAGGTTGCAGTCACACAATCTTTAGATGAGTGATTAAGTATCATAATTAACTATTTTATTATTATTATTATTATTATTATTATTTATTATTATTTTATTAATTTTATTTATTATTATTTATTCTGGTGTAGTTAGGCCTTTTCTTCCACAACACCAGGAATACAAATACAATAATAGAAATAAATAGAAAAAAAATACACTTACAAAGTAAAGCTACACAAGAAATGAAGAGAGAGAGAAAAAAGACATTATAAACAAAGTAAAGCCACACAAAAATATACACAGGTTGAAGTCATACAAACTTTAAATGAGTGACTAAGTATCATAATTAATTGTATTCTAACTAATTAACTAACATAGACAAGAAACTTGCAATTTTAATCTAGATTAAAAAAGAAAAAGAAAAAAAAACACAAATCAATACTTCTAGGAACACCTAAAAAAAAAAAAAGCATTAACTAAGACAAAATTTCCCAATTTAATTTTGAATTGTGATAAAGTCCGGCAGTCCCTGACGTCATTAGGTAACGAATTCCAGAGGCGAGATATTTCTACAGTATAGGAAGATGAGTATAAAGACGTTCTATGATGAGGGATAGAAAGAAGTGCTTGATGTCGGTTTCGAAGAGTTGTAAGAAATTGAAAGCGCGATAACAGATTGTGACAGCGACGTGAGATTCGAACTCACGACCAGCGTCCCGCAAGAGAGCAGATCGCGCGTGAGCCGACACGGGCTCCACGGAGCACTGAGGGACGGCGCGCGGCGGAGAGAAGAGAGGGGAAAGGGCCTACGCGGCGAGGGAGTTTGCGCGCGCATCTGGTGCTGGCAGAGAGGAGAGGGATTGTTGTTCTCTGGAGTGCTATCTCTGGACACGCGTCGAACTTTCCAGGCTACGTCGCTGTGGTTATAAAAGAAGAAACGCGAGGGAACTCGGACAGTGTGATTCATGATTAGTTCAGTCAGTAAGCCAGTGAACAGAGCAAGCCAGCCAGTCTTGTGTACCGGAGTTCGACTTGAGTGTGCGTCCGCAACTGTGTCAGCATCCGAAGGCCTGAGTTCGAGTGCAGTGGACCGCAGTTGGAGGGACCTGAGTTCGAGTACAGTGGACTGTCTCTGAAGGTCTGTGGTTCGAGATACTGTGAACTCGAGTGACTGTGCTAGAAGAACTGTGAACTGAGAACTGACAGTTCTGATTTGTAAATAGTGCTTTGTAAATATTAGTTAAGATTAACAGTTCCTTGTTGTTCGTAATAGTCCAAATAAATTGTCATTGTCGTCAGTGGAGTGCACTAACGAATACTGTGTTACGGTGTGGAGAGCAAATTCTATTGTTGAGATAATAAAGTTACATTGTTGTTTATTTTAAAAACGTTCAAAATTCGGAGTAGAAGTATGCATGATTCTAAACAGAAGAGACAGTGAATGTATTGTTCTTCGTTCCTTCAGACGCACCCATGAAAGTAACTGGAGGGAAGGTGTTATATGGACCGAAAGAACGTGTTTCAACCAATCATGGCTGCTTATCGCTACAATTTTATCACTTCCCTAGCATTTATTTGTATGTAAACATTTCAAAATGCAAATTCTTTACGGTAATATAAAACATGCTTTGCGATCGTCATTTGTTTCCCTCACAGTCAACTGAAAATAGCGGCTCCGTTCAAATGTTTTGGTGAATGTAACATAGTGAAATAGAATTTTAGTAAGTCAATTAATATTTTATTATATTAGAGAAAATATTATTCCTAGACATGATTGTTCAAATTTAATTAGCACTGGATTATGTAACACAGCAATTTTACTAATAGCTGTGTAAAGTGTGTAATGAAAAGTATGTGTCACTTAAATTACATCATTTGATTAATTATTTGGCCTCGTCTGCATACGTCTCGTTTTAAACTCTCAACAGTAAAATTACCGATGAAACTAAAAATGAAAGATTCGTGTGCCTGAACACGTAATTTTAAGAGGCAGAAAACGCGCTGCGATTGTAAGCTGGATATCCTGGAAATTGGCCTATTAATATCTGTCCGCATTAACACTTCACCCGTCATAACAGCGATCGCACAAATCTTTGGTTTGCAGATATCCAGTTGAATGGCTAGGAAGCTCCAGGATTTGTATAAATATAATGAATGACACGTTGTGTAGCGATTGATGAGCCAGAAAATTTGGGTGTGGGATTCACGGGAGATTGGAAGGTTGGGGAAAACGTTTGTACACCCACCCCTCTCCGCTGCGCGTGTAGAAAGAAGGGCTACGTGTGACATTTACTGCGTGATATATATTCATTGGCATTATGTATCAGAGGGTGATCGTATTTCGTTTGAACAATACTAGCAATGGTAATGATCGATTTTTGCGGCCCAATATGAATACACACAATTGTGACTTTGCAACTCACATACAGTGTTAAAGTTGATGTATATTGAAAACAGAGCAGCAGCTTCAGTGAAAACGACTTAATCCAGCGTCCACCTAGCGCTTTATCAGACATACCGTAATAGTAATATGCGTTACAAGAGCGGTATGTTGAAGTTTTCATGTTCCAGGAAAAGTTTGAAAAAGCGAAACGTAGTTGAGCTTTTTTAATTTCCGAGAATTGAAAGAAAACCGCTCGTGTATCGTACATCATTTTGTGCGAAGATCGTTTATTACATACCTGAAAGAGGAATTTCTAATTAGTTGCAATGAAATCTCCATCTTGGTTTCTGTTCAATGACGGCAAATTTGCAAAACAAAAATATCTATCTTCAACATTGTTGTTTTAAAATGTTTTCTGTGTTTACTATACTCCAGCAGGCCGTGATATACGTCTGTCTTGATGAGTCTGGAATCTTGTTGATTTTTTCACGGCTTCCTTAATGTTACTTGCATCACGAATGCAGTAACTTTAGTGGAGTTGTAGAGTTTACTTAATTTTTGCAAATATTTAAAAACAATAATTAATAGTGCAATTTAGGTGAAATTTCAGTAGTAAGTTTCAATTTATAATTATTATTTTATTCAACGTCTCTAAAAATAATATGTTAAAAACCTAAATCAGTAAAATCAATATGTCACTTAAGCGGTAAGAAGAGGGAAATTGTTATGTGTGTTAGGTTGAGAATACTGAATGTGGAATTTTAGCCTTTCCGCGGATTGGTTTTGTGCGGAAACCAAGCAAATACGCACGATCTCGCACAAAAGATATTGCACACAGTAGCCAAGAAGCTGGTAGCCGGGGTGTTGTTATAACCAAAGTTGGACTATATATCTACCGAATGAACAGTAGTCAAGCAGCTCTAAACGTCAACAAACCAGCACAATACACATGTACAGTCGGGTGGGAACCAAACTTGTCTTTGTGGCAATGGTCCATGGCCATAGAACAAGAATCACAATAAACAAATAATATAAAAACATACTAATTTCCAATTAGAACCGTCGACCTGGTTGGCAAGTTGGTATAGCGCTGGCCTTCTATGCCCAAGGTTGCGGGTTTGATCCCGGGCCAGGTCGATGTCTTTAAGTGTGCTTAAATGCAACAGGCTCATGTCAGTAGATTTACTGGCATGTAAAAGAACTCGTGCGGGACAGAATTCCGGCACATCCGGCGACGCTGATATAACCTCTGCAGTTGCGAGCGTCGTTAAATAAAACATAACATTCTTTAACATTCCAATTAGAACCTTTGTAATTGTCAACAGTAATCTCATTAGAGGTTTTGATTTTATCGATAAATCTGCGAGTGGAACACCAGCAGATTTATCTAGAAAATCAAAACTCAAGTGGGATTTAATTGACTATTACACGATTAGAAGAAAGTACATAAAGATTAGAAGTAACGAAGTACCCCAATACAATAAAATATTAATTTACTTACGAAAATACAAAACTGTCTTCAGATTTGTACCATCTCAACATTATAAATATTACGCTAGTAGATGGCAGTAGTGTGTTATGATTAACTGTTTTCTTGTTATCAGTTATTCAGTTGTGCCAACTATGGAATCTTCATTGAACTCTGTGGACGGTTACTGGTCAAGAAGGCTTTGTTGATTCAGTTTCATTTTTATTAAAACAGTTGCATTCCACTTCAATTATTCCGACCCCAGTAATCAACGTCACTTGACAGATGATTTTCTATAAATCTTAGTATTAAACAATCTCTGATACGTGACTATCCATAATATCATATAGCAGAAGCTGCCGTATAACATAACCTAAATAATATAAACGAGTGTTAGAAAAGTTTTAATTAGGGATGATGAAATAAACAAGAAACGTTTTAATTAACGATAATGAAATAAAAAAATAAACATGAATAATTTTAAAAGAAACAAATATTGAAATACAATTTTCAAATTTGAATGTTTTAGTGGTTGGTAGTTCAGTTGATGTTATATTGGACGTGTGCGTAAAAGAAGTGGAACGTGTTGATGTACATGGTGTATCCCTCAACTTATTCAGGATTTCCGAATGGTGCTCTTCATTTATTTATAAATAGGATTTCAGGGAAGATGCATAGCTATGACCAGTGATCTTTATTAATTCTTGTTCTTGAATGCCAATGCGAGTCATATTTGAAAGTGCTGTGCATCGACTGGAGTGGTTTGTAATTTTCTGTTTTTTGACGTCCAGACCAGTGCAGTTTGAAATGTTGGCAAACAAAGAAACAAATGCTAGGGTAGTGATAAAAATAAACAAATGCTAGGGACGCGATAAAATTGTGCGATAAGCAGCCATGATTGATTGAAAGACATCCTTTCGTACCGTTTTATTGGTCAAAAGTAGTGTGACGTGGTAAAAGTGTAATGGTCAGTCTAAAAGGAGTATGAGTACGAGTACTTTGAATTGCGAAAGTTAAGTGTTGGGGTATTTCTATTGAAACTAGAACTTCCCATATTTGGTTTATCATTATAGTAAATAAAAAGGGCCCAACGATTGGTCCTTGTTGCACTCAGTAATTTATTCCAAAAACTCAGCTCAGTTACCATTTACTGTTTTCTGTCAGTTAAACACAACCAAAGCGACGCCTCGAATGCCGCAGTGTTGCAATTCAGTTAATAACAAATGGTGGTGACGTTCGTTGAACTTACTCTAAACTTCTTAACAATGTTTCTCTATTAATAATGGAACTTAAAATTGGACAGTTTTCTGTTTCGGTACGACAGCTGTTAGTATGTACACAACACGTCACTAACAAGAAATGTGTCCCTATTAAACTGTGAAGACGGCTATCGTGTATAACTGTGAAAATCTCAGTGAATTTTCGTGTTTAGCAATGTTATGCAAATTCAGATCCCTCCTGTAACTTGGTGGCTCTCATCAGCTTTCTGTTAGCGTGATTACGTATGGAGGATGGCCACGTTATTCCAGAATGGAGCATCATCGGTAGCCTATTTCATAGGCAAATGCCCAACAAAATTGCTGCTTTGAAATACAAATTTCCTGTCTGGTTGAGTGCAACCACCACTGTATGATTTTGAACAAACCATATTACTCCAGTCTGCTTGCGAACAGGGGCGCCCAACGTGAGCTTGGAGTTGTGACAAGCTTTCAAATTAAATTTTGCAGGTGGCAAGTTAAAAAACTAAATAACTCATTCCGAAATTAAGTCCAGTTCAAATTAGTACCGAGACAAGTCCAGAGATTTAATATTTTAGAAGAAAAACCCGGGTCCTTGGTTTTACTTACCAAGCGCTCTGACCACTGAGCTACGCCGAATTAAATCCAGAGCTAAAATATTAAGTGTCAATATTAGAGATAAATTCTGTAGGACAAATTAATATATCTATAAAGTCCAGAGATGCCTGATTTAGGTCACTTTGCCAAGAGAGAGGAAGTAGTTCCGAAAACAAGGAAGCTGTGTAATACCTCGTTCCTGGTCTTAGTGGAAATACGTTGACTGTGACCCAAAAACGCGCCTTTATTCCCTGCCCTAGTGAAAACAAAAATGAAACTCGCTTTTCCTCGTTTTACCATTGTTCTCTTTGTTTTTCTCTTGTTCTCATTGTATTCCCCTTGTTCTCCTTATTTTTAGCTTATCGTTATATTTTGCCTTGTCTCCACATTTCTCTTGTTGTTCATAATAATAATAATAATAATAATAATAATAATAATAATAATAATAATAATAATAATAATAATATTGATTTATTTTAGCTGGCAGAGTTAAGGCCGTATGAACTTGCAAAGAATTCAACAATTTGATTTAGATAAGAGCTACATGTATACAAGAGTTATTTACGTATTAAACAACAAAATACTATGAACTATTAATTAAACACTGAAATACAAACTGTGTAACAGAATTAAACTAAAATACATAGAATGTTAATATATTTCAAATAATATTAGATAATAGAAAGAGATTATTATGAGACAATTCTGAAAGTACAGCACTATCAGGATGATGTCTAAAGAAAAAGTAACAATATAGTCAGTGATAGTTTAAATCAGTATGATTGGAGTGAAATGCTAAGAAGGTTATCTTTTAAGCTGTTCTTAAAAGTGTTTGTTGTCTTGCAGCCCCTAATACTTTGTGACAGGGAATTCCATTGACGCGAGGTGGATACTGTAAAAGATGATGAATAACAAGATGTTCTATGAAGAGGTATACTTAGCGTGCCACAGATAAGTGATCTGGTATTTACGTCGTGGTTAGAGTATAGATAAGAGAAACGAACGAAAGATGATTTGGTGTTGAAGTGTGCAGAATTCGAAAGAGTAAAGACAAAAAGTATCCTTGTATTCAACTTGTTATCCTTGTATTCCCCTTATTGTCCTTGTATTCCCCTTGTTGTCCTTGTATTCCCATTGTTATCCTTGTATTCCCCTTGTTGTCCTTGTATTCCCTTGTTGTCATTGTATTCCCCTTGTTGTCCTTGTTCCCCTCCTTGTATTCCCTTGTTGTCCTTGTATTCCCCTTGTTGTCCTTGTATTCCCCTTGTTGTCCTTGTATTCCCCTTGTTGTCCTTGTATTCCCCTTGTTATCCTTGTATTCCCCTTGTTGTCCTTGTATTCCCCTTGTTGTCCTTGTATTCCCCTTGTTGTCCTTGTATTCCCCTTGTTGTCCTTTGTATTCCCTTGTTGTCCTTGTATTCCCTTGTTTCCTTGTATTCCCCTTGTTGTCCTTGTATTCCCTTTGTCCTTGTATTCCCCTTGTTGTCCTTGTATTCCTTGTTGTCCTTGTTTTGTCCTTCCCTTGTTGTCCTTGTATTCCCCTTGTTGTCCTTGTATTCCCTTGTTGTCCTTGTATTCCCCTTGTTGTCCTTGTATTCCCCTTGTTGTCCTTGTATTCCTCTTGTTGTCCTTGTATTCCGCTTGTTGTCCTTGTATTCCCCTTGTTGTCCTTGTATTCCCTTGTTGTCCTTGTATTCCCTTGTTATTCTTGTATTCCCTTGTCCTTGTATTCCCCTTGTTGTTCTTGTATTCCCTTTGTTGTCCTTGTATTCCCTTGTTGTCCTTGTATTCCCCTTGTTGTCCTTGTATTCCCCTTGTTGTCCTTGTATTCCCCTTGTTGTCCTTATATTCCCCTTGTTATTCTTGCTTTCCCGTTATTCTCCTAATATTTCCCTTATCGTTGTATTCCCCTTGTTCTTATATCCTTCTTCCTTGTATTCCTCTTTTTATCCTTGTTTTCCCATTATTAGCCTTGTATTTACCTTATTATTCTTGTATTCCCCCTGTTGTACGTGTATTCCCCTTGTTTTCCATTTAGTCCCATTGTGTTCCTTGTATACACCTTGTTTTGTTTGTATTTCTCTGTTGTCTTTGCAACTTTCTTTTCCTTTTGTATGTCTCTTCTTCCTTATATTTTGTTCTCCTTGTTCTTCCCTTATTGTCCTTAGATTCCCCTTGTTTCGATCGTATTCCGTTGCCCACACTTCCAAACTTGCAAGCTCAGCTGAGGAGTCAGTCGTCTGCAATACAAGAAATAATAAGAATGTGTAGTCTAAAAGACAAGAACTATATATTCGTTCCTTTCGCAGCTGAAACATGGAACATTACGTCACGAGGCCCAAAAAACTTCATATCGGATATTGGCAGTTAACGTGTATTACTATTCATTAATCTTATTCTTAATAGCTTCCATCTATACGAAATATGATTAAATTCCAATTGAATATCTCATCTCATAACTGCTTAATTTCAGAGGAGATTTTCTGAAGTTTGCACTTTGCTTGTCGGTTGTTGACTGTGTTATCGCAGCTGCGTTCATTAAAATCGTTCCTCTGGTTAAATACTAGAGAGTTCTACCGGCCACGCAGAGTTCGCTGCTGAGAGCTCCAACCTGGAGACAATTGCAGCTCGCTGCCTCGCCCAGAACTCAATTCCACGGGTGAAAATTAGTTTCCGTGAAGGAATGTCAGATGGCGCTGCAGTGTGTGTACTAGCATATTCGCAACCGCACGACGGTGGACTTTATGAATAAAACACGTCACAATATCGGCTTCCTTTAATGGTTGTAGTCACTCAAAAGATAGTTTACACTGCATTTTAAAAAATACACCGCCACATTGGCTCTGTGGGCCAGGTTCAAATCCCGCCCTACCATAAATTCATAATTTGTTAGGCAACCCGTTGTCCTTGCAACACAGAAATTTTCTCTGGTTCCTCCGACATCCCAACAATTCTTCATCATCATCATTGACAGGTGTAATGTGGATTAACTGCTTGTGGTGCACTCTGGATACTCTCTGACGAACTAAGTAGTCTAAGTTTCTTGACACTACTAACATCTATGATATGCTTTTAGAGTCGGGGCAAATGACAAGTTAAGGGTTCTAAATAATAAGAATGTATATAAATACATATAATATATAATTAATTGTTTTAAAAAAATTAGGCCTACACTAGAAACGCACAATTATGTAAACAAAACATTAATTTATTTTGTTCTAAATAAAATAGACCCCTAAGTATAATTTAAAATTCAGTAATTGTTCTTAAATAGCTTCATATACAGCCATTCCAGGCAAACTAAATTCCAATGAAAATCTCATTTTTTTCTTCAGAAATGTCTGTTTATTATGAGTATAAGACATACAGTGGATAAGGCTTGAACGGTCGTCTGTCGTCGTTGTTGGTCGTCGTCGTCGTTAAAATCTGTCAGCTCCGGTCAAATATGGAAAGTATCTCCGGATGGCACGTCGATGTCAATAATTAACTATGTACCTGATTAATTTGGGCGCCAGCCTCCTCCCAGAACTCCGGTAGAGGTATGAGGTTCCCAGGTCAGCTGCAAAAACGGTCGGGACATGGCGTTTGGGAGACGTGCTCGTAGGTTGAAATGATATTCGCACACCAGAAGTTGTTTAAGAATAAAAACGTTTATTAATATTAAGTGTTCGTTTAATTAGCAGAAATGCGCTCAAAAGTATAATATCTCGCTCTCACTTCCTAAAATTGGTATACTAATTTCTGAGTTCACGTAATTATAATTTTGTACTATAAAAACCAGTAATATAACGGACAGTTGATAACGTTGAGATAATTTTATAATAATAATAATAATTGCAACACCTTCTTACTACACCCACTAAAAAATTCTTAAGTCCGTAAATTGTTATCCTTCAGAGTTAGGTTTGCCAGAATATGTGGTGCAGTGCAACTCTCTCCGAACTACGTCGTTCTTGACGCTATGCCTTCTGTCTATCTGCCAAATCTATCCCACTTAAGGGTTCAAAAACATATCTATATATCACGTGTCTCTATATAAAATCCTAATTGGCCATGATTACACTTACGTCACTTAAGACGCGTTCTTCAAAAATTGTTCGTTAACTAAAACATCCCCTTTTATTTTGTTCTCTGACAATACCAGATCATCTCTTTTGGAACCTGGCTTGGCGTCATCTTACTGACCACCCAGGCAAATTTACAAAATCCCTCATCAGTCAACTCCAACACATGTTTCCTGTCCGCCTAGCTTCCTTTCGGCCTTCAGCTGTCCACAAACTGGGACTTCCGTCTCAGATTTTGAAACTAAAACGTCCGAGCATCCTATCCATATAAGAATATTAACTACTAATCTAATGAAAATCTATAATCCTATACGAGGATACCGTCTCAGGCTCTAAATTTAAATATTTTGATGTTTTATTTTCAAAAGGAAAATATTTTACAATATTTTTACCGTCTCCTCCGTAGCTTAAAATCTGCGCTTCTAGTAGTGGACAGACGCATTATCTGCAAATGAGATGGCAATAAGAAATTAATAAATACGGGAAACTTGAAGTAGGCTTAGAAGTTTGTCTGCCTGATTACTTCATATCGTCTCTTCCATTATAGTACTGTATCATTCTTCTTTGTTGCAGATGCCGTATTGGCTGCGGTCTTCTCTTCTTTGAACGATGGTGAGTAAATCTCGAAACAATTTATTGATAACAACTGTGCATTGTCGCTAGCGAATTTCAATTTACAATCCATGCAGCAGAGTCACATTTTCTGTAAAATTCGCCAAGTTTTATGAAATTATGCTAAAAATTGCCACATGGTTTTCTAATAAGACCGATACAGTACGGTAAGATATGATTCATACGGAAGATTATTCCAATAAGTAAACGTGGTGTCGAATGGATTGGCGTGAGAGCAGTGGATTCATTTGGGTGGAGGTAGGGTCAGTGACGACGAGTAGGGCAGGAGGAAATATGGTAGGGTAAGTTGGAGTACTATTGGTACTAGGGTAATATAGGAGGAACTGGAATGGTGTAGTGTAGGTTAGGGTTGGATGGGGCAGTGTGGGGTAGAATAGAATGTGATAGTGTAAGTGGAATAGAATATGGAAGTGTGGGTTTAGGGTAGGATAGGGTAGTGTAATGTAGATTTATATTGGCTAACGTAAGGTAGGATATTTTATGGTAGGTTTATAATAGGTTAGAGTGCAGTCGGCAATTGTAGAGGGTTTTGTGATGGAGTCTGAGGTAATGTTTTATGGATATGATGTGGAAATCGAATTTTGTTTCCACAAGACCTATGGCACTAATTTCAATTTTGGAAGATAACGTGGGAAAAGATTCAGGGAAAGGCATTTTCACATCTGCAGCAAACGAAATTGTCTACATATCCTTTTAAATTTGCTTTTATTTTTTCTGAATCATGAAACCTTGTACAAGTCATTGATGCTTCTTATATTATGTTAGAGTTACGTGAGGCACCTTACCTTCTCTGCAGTACGTAGAACCTAAATTATGATATTAATTAATCAATTAAGAGAACATGATTAACGCTTTATGTAACAAAGCTTTCACTTCCAATGCTGAACTACTAATTTATACTGTATCGGTCTTACTAATAAAAACTCTATATATAGACGTTTAACTGTCTTATACTTATACAAAAGTAGCTCGTTTATAAGTCGTGTGTAAATTCCTTACTAATAATCACTACATACGTCCTGTATAACAGTATAACTGTTACACAGCTACGTCATAGTTTCGTCATTACTTCGTTACGAAAGATAATAGAATATCTGAGGTTCTCTATTGCATCCGGTAGAGCGCTCTAGTGTGGCGTGTTAAGTATCGATAGTACAACTGGCTCTAATCGATTACCACACTATATTTTGGTCAAAGAGTACAAGCTACAGTAATATTATTCTAATTATTCTGTGCTCTTTGGTTTGTTCTTCTTTGGTTACTAGGCAACCATCATCATAAAATGACAGTCGATACGAACAGCTGTTAGAGGGGCGGCCATTTGTTCTCTATATACAACGCTTAAACAAGGGTTTCGTGTATATAACTACTGCAAAGCAATTCTCATTGTATAGTTACAGCCTGTTTATACGTCCATCGCTTCTGCATGGTTTATTAGTAACATTTTCTGTCTCAACTCTGCATAAGTCTAGTATAAAAACCATACACGGTTTATTAGTAAGACTGCTAGAGGAAATTGTACCAGATGAAACACATCAGAAATTTTCACTGCAGTTTTTAATTTTTGTCCACGTAAATAATCCCATTTACTCATTGTGGGAATCAATCAACTCAGCAGGGTCTCTTTTTTGAGGTGTGAAAATTTTGTTTGTCTGTCTCCTCTGCTCTACTTATGCAGGAAATTCAATTTTTTTCGGTAATGTTTACGGAACAATTGGCAATCTGTACCAAGTGATTGTTGTTCAATTTGGTTTTGAAGCTAAATATGATATATTATATACTTTTATAAAACTAAATTTATCTGTAATAAATAATAATGTAACATAATTAAATTTAATTAGAAAACATGATAGGAGCTCCTCAGATATGTTATCTGGCTTCGGAGCTTGAATTAAACAGAAGTAAATAAGTTGATTCTCTATTCATGTACAAAACATGCAAAGATGCCCGGAAATAAACAATTAACAGAATTCAAGCTTGAGATGCGATGATAAAGTGCAGGTTCTCGGAAACATGCAGTGATGGAATCCCAGTCAGTATATGAAACATATGTCCTTACGTTATTGTATTTGAAATAAGAGTTGACATTTTTCATTTAGTTTTAACATAGATAATATTTCCCTTAATGGTACTTCCATAAATTTCACGGTTTATTCTTAATGGACATTGTCAACGTTTTGCAAATAATAGCTGCAGTTCTTCAATTCAAAACACAGTATTTACATTAAGGTTGATATTTATGAGTTAATTAATTACTAATTAATTAATCAATCCAAAGTAGTAAATAAATAAAATAAATAAATTAATCTAAACTAATAATAAATCTGTAGCAGAAATTTTTCTGGTAATTTTCGCTTTTCAAAAAATAATTGGTCCTAATATGTATATTTAACCATCCTGAAACCGAAAATCGCTTTTTTGAAATTTTTGTTTCTATGTCTGTCTGTCTGGATGTTTGTTACCATTTTCACGCGATAATGGCTGAACCGATTTATATGAAAATTGGAATATAAATTAAGTTCGTTGTAACTTAGATTTTAGGATATATAGCATTCAAAATGCCTTATTTAAAAGAGAGGTTATAAGGGGGTTGAATAAAATAAATCGAAATATGTCCCTTATTATTAATTTTAATGAAAAATATTACATAACAAAGGTTTCTTTAAAAATGATTTCCGATAAGTTTTATTCTATACAGAATTTTGATATGATTGATATTTAATGAGATAAAAGGGTTTTAAAATTAAGATAACGCCATCTAAGGCGCTGTAATGAAATAAACACAAGTGAATTCGTCTATAAGGGGCCTTGGACAACAACAATCGAAAGCTATTAAACATAGCCTACAGAGAATGTTTGTGTGTTTGTATGAAGTAATATCGGAAGCTAATTAATTACTAAATGATATGTCAATCTTCATTAAACTATGGTTGCATGTAATAACAATTAAGAAACATGTTAAAAATGATCGCATGTTAATTATTTAAATACAATCATTGCACCAAATGAGTGGTCTCTGGACCAAATGATTTTTAAGGTATGTATATTAGTATTAAATTAAAAAAATATGACACTTTTTCAACTTAAAATACAATTTAAATTAAGTAACATATTAAACAATTTATCCTTCTATCAAACACGTATGTTCCCTAAATTATGTAATTACTAAATATATTTATTTCTAACAGGTGCAGCGGAGCTCACGGGTACTGCTAGTAAATAAATAAATTTCTACTTTTATTGTGTTACGTAAATATAGGAAATTATTGAATTTCTTCTATTTGTTCTTGTGTTATGCTTCCAACTTTCGTGGATGATTAAACATTTAAATATTAGTTTCTTCCGCTTTTTAAGTGTAAAAATTCAAAGATTTATTTAACAAATATTTCCTGCATACACGAATACAGGGACATCATTTTATTTTTACTTCAATTTTTATTGTACCTGAGTTTTTGAATATACTTCACTCCCACCCCTTCTACTAAGGAAGTTCCAACTCCACACAGAACCAAGACCGCAGATAGTAAGCAGTACTGAGTTACTGAGTATAGTACGTTCCAGAAATATGTTCGCGTTTTCCAGTGACGAAAGAGCTTTCAATATTGAATCATATTTTCGCACAGGTACTGTCCGTTTGCCTACGTCGCATCCCGATTTCCCCCACTTGCTTCTGCTCGCCCCTCTGTAATGCTGGGCTGTCTTAGCTCTTTTCTGAAAACATTAATTTCTCTTAGGAATTGGACGTTTACATAATATTATACAGCTGTTTAATTTAACTTAAATAAAAGGGCCTCGTTAAGTAATTAACTGTCACGTGATTTCTCCTTTCTACAATCCTGCGGCATAACCACTTGGAACGACAGTAGATAGCATGTCTGAGTAATTTTATATTTTCGGGTCGGGCTGAAGTGAAGATTGAATTTACAGTACGTAGAGTAGGTACAGAATTATTTCAACATGAGTTACTAGTACGAAGGACGAAACTGGCAATTGGAATTAGATGCAATAGTCTATTGTGCGATAATATGCACAAAAGAGCTGAAGCCTTTATCGAAATGAACGGCCACCATTTTCAAAATTTTGTTTAAATATTCATATTATGATTATTTTTCAATTTAACTTCTTTCTCTATTGTACGCTAATGTGCTGTAGACAGTATAATATACACTGCATAATGAATACGTTCGCATGGATAACTCACTTCTTGAGTAAAAACACTTATTCTTAATACAGTACTGTACTTTGATTAAAGAAAAACCTAATGAAAATTATCAAACTCAAAATCGCGATATTTCCTAGTTTACGTAAATGGATGAACTACTTTTCTTCCTCCTATACCTAGTAGAGTGATTTGTGTTTTACGCCAGTATCATCGAACTCCAGTCTTGGAGGGGGAGCAAGCGGTGTTTCCGGTTCTCTAAAGGTATAGACAGGTTAATATTAAAAATGTTAGTAAAAATAAAATGATGTCTCTGTATATTCTAACTTCGACGTTAAACTTTCAGAAAAATTACTTGATGGCGGTATGAATTTCACATGAGTCTAAAAATGTTGGTTAAGTCAGGTGGAATTTCAAATGCTAGAAGAAATCAACAAACGTCACATAAATTGTAAATATAAATAGAACGCAACACTGGGTGGATGGACAGACATTAGCGACTGGGTCAATGAGTCCCAAAGAACAGAGCTGTGCAGCACAACCAGTCGTGTGGCATTCAGAAGAGCAAACACAAAAAAGTTGAAATTATTTCGTTGAATGGTTTCCAGATCAGTAATCAGTGTTACGAATCGGTGGTCAGTGTCCACTTTGTTTACCAGAACAACACAAAACATAAAACAAGTTCCTTCCTAAGCGCGATTCATTCGTAAAACAGCTGAATGCGAGCGGGCGCGAAACTGATGATCATAGCTGGCATTCTTCTCTCCACAGTTTACACGATTTTCAAATTTATTTGGAATAAAGGTTGTCGAGGGCTGCACATGTTATTAACTGCGAATTTGATATCAAGTGTGCTGGACTTTTGAAATTTAAACAATGCCATTGAACACTTCACTGCTGTTTCGCTACGCTCTTGAAAATTGAATTATTTTGAAATACATTTTAGTGTAGCATTTTACAACTAGAATAACACAAATGGTGCAGTGCTTCTTGTAACTGAGCAAAAACGATACTTGAACTTAGTTTATGTGTGTCATAAAATTGCGACGCACTTGTTAACTGCAAAATGCAACAATTTAACATTTTAAAATAACCACATTTGGTACGCGTTCATATTAAGAGTAATATCACTATAGAGCGGTGATTCACAGAGCGCGGCTAGATGATGGTTGGAAAATAACCAAACGATGAATACGTATTTGAAGTAAGGACCAGTATTGTTTGACACAGATTTGGCGTGAATCATCTACACCAGGGCCGGGCATGAGAGCGGCTCCATTTAGTCGGCCAGAGCTGCTCTCGCTCCGCAAGGCTCTTCAATCCCAAGCCGGAGCAGAACACTCACGCAGTGGCGGACTCGCATTACAGCTACCTTCCCTGCATTAATGTAACAAGAGCCACGGTTGTTCTAGTCATTCAGTCTGTCAGTACATAATAGTTTATAAGGATATTACATCAATCCATTGTACAGTACAGAATTTATAACACTCTTATTAATTTAATGGAATAAACTTCGGTCTATGCACACACACAATTCATTAGGCTTATTTACATAACCCATACCCACATACTGCAACCTCCTCACCACGGTTCTACGAGACAGGCGTATGGCTTCCACTTCCCCTACTTGCTGTGGACAGAGTTCATCTGCCAATATAATTAAACATCGCTTGGTGAATTCACATTCGTTGAATTGTATTTTTCATTTCCTTTGCAATTTCGTGGCAAATTTTGTAGCTAATTCTCATAGCCGATTCACTAAGTGCATTATTGTCATCATGTTAATATATAATATAATATATGATATGATATGATATGATATGATATGATATGATATGATATATGATGTGATATGATATGATATGATATATGATGTGATATGATATGATATGATATATGATGTGATATGATGTGATATGATATGATGTGATATGATATGATGTGATATGATATGATATGATGTGATATGATATGATATATGATATGATATGTGATGTGATATATGATGTGATATGATATGATGTGATATATGATATATATGATATGATATATGATATGATATGATATGATATGATATGATATGATATGATATTTGATATGATATGATATGATATATGATATATGATATGATATGATATGATGTATGATGTGATATGATATGATATATGATATATGATATGATGTGATATGATATGATATATGATATGATATGTGATGTGATATATGATGTGATATGATATGATATGATATGATATGATATGATATGTGATGTGATATATGATGTGATATGATATATGATGTGATATGATATGATATGATATATGATATATGATATGACATGATATGACATGATATATGATATGATATGATATATGTGATATGATATGATATATGATACGATATTATGTGATGTGATATGATATGATATATGTTATATGATATGATTTGATATGATATATGATGTGATATGATATGATATATGATGCGATATGATGTGATATGATATATGATATGATATGATATATGATATTATATGATATGATATATGTGATATGATATGATATATGATACGATATTATGTGATGTGATATGATATGATATATGATATGTGATATGATTTGATATGATATATGATGTGATATGATATGATATATGATATGATATATGATATTATATGATATGATATATGTGATATGATATGATATATGATACGAGATGATATGATATGATATGATATGATATGATATGATATGATATGATATATGTGATATGGTATGATATATGATACGATATTATGTGATGTGATATGATATGATATATGATATATGATATGATTTGATATGATATATGATGTGATATGATATGATATATGATGCGATATTATGTGATGTGATATGATATGATATATGATATATGATGTGATATGATATGATATATGATGCGATATGATGTGATATGATATATGATATGATATGATATATGATATGATATGATATTAGATATATGACCATAAATTAATACAACTTAAATGTTTCTCAGGTACATTATATTAGAGTATCTATTCGATATTTATATTGCATTATATTATTATAGTACATTTAGTAATATATAATTTTAAATTATACAAATATTATGATATACTATACTATGATATATCATAATACTTGTATAATTTAAAATTATATATTGCTAAATGTATAATAATTTATAATGCAATGTAAATATCAAATAGATACTCTAATATAATGTACCTGAGAAACATTATCTTTAAGTTGTATTAATTTATGGCGTTCATTACCAACATATTTGCCATATTCAGTAGCATGTTGTAAAGAATAATGCCGTTGGATATTGAACTTCTTAATTAGTTGGAGTGTTTTATGCCAAATTAAACATTTTGCTAATCCACTGCTCTCTACCAAAAAGAACTCCTCCTCCCAAGATACATTAAAAGCATTGGAAGTAGCGGGCCGCTTTAGTGTATGAGCGGAAGCTCCGTCTTCAAAGTTCGCCATTATACTGCAGAGTCACCACTGCACCGACACTGAATGACGTACTACAGTATGCATACGTCACGGCGCTCGCAAGACCCGCTCTTTAAAGAACACAGCGCTCATTTCTCAGAATCACGTAATGTGCCCTGCCCTGGGCTACATACAGGTGTACTCCCATCAAGACTCGCTCGAAAGTTTAATTCCGTATCTATGTACACCATCTCCCTTCTCATTTTTCTTTCTCGAACTTCTTCCACAGCGGAACTCTTACAATCCACTTTTCTTTGTTTTACTATTAGTATTTTTATTTTTAATATTCACACAAAAATAACGATTTCTTTTAACTATTATGTTCCACGGCTGTTGCAGAAATAAGAAGTTAATACTTACTGAAAGTCCGTACTTCAGTACATCATAGTAATTATTGAAATAAGTTGAAGAGCGGATGTACGTATGTGAAAGGTAAAAAAAGGAAATGTAACTTCCTCGTTTACAGTATGTGTATGTTAAGACAAACAAGAGGAATATGACTATAATAGAAGACTATTACCGAATACTAATGTTTTTCAGTTTTGTTGGATATTTTATGAAACTAAGGTTTTGATGCTTCGTACGAAACCTGTTTGTTTTCACGCATTAAAACAGAATCTGAAAAAAAGTTTGGATTCCTATTTAGTAGAACTAAGTTTACCTTAAATGGCTTTGATGATTTACACTAAATCTAAAATAAGTAATGCCGTTGTTTTCCCCTTCAAACGGAGAAACCTCTCATTCAAAACTGAAGACATTATTACAAAAAACAACCCTTGTCAAAATTGCAATTTTTCAGGAGAACAATAAAAATAAATATAACAACACATGTCAGCTGTTTCCGTACAAGTGGTGTTTATCCTTGTGGCTATCGCACTTGACATGGGTCGTTTTTGGAGTCTATAAACAGTTGAAATAGTAGAAAATGTGTCCTTAACTCAATTTCATTAAAAATGACAAGGGCTGTTTTTGTAATAATGTCTTCAATTGTATTCTCACAAAGACATTTTTTAGATAAGCATCTCGGAAGTTTAATTTTAAAAGAAAACTCTCTATATAGTTCTTTGGTAGAAAGTTTTAGTCTCAGTTCTGCTTGTGCATTTTATCTGTTTCGGTATTTAGTGATCCAGTGATAAAAGTGATAAAGGATAAATATGTTTTCTATTTTAGACGCTTAATAATAATAATAATAAATAATAATAATAATAATAATAATAATAATAATAATAATAAAAAAAAGGTAAAGGTATCCCTGTAACATGCCATGAAGGCACTTGGGGGCATGGAGGTAGAGCCCCATGCTTTCCATGACCTCGGCACTAGAATGAGGTGGTGTGGTCGGCACCACGCTCTGACCGCCTTTTACCCCGGGAAAGATCCGGTACTCAATTTTATAGAAGGCTGAGTGAACCTCGGGGCCGTTCTGAAAGTTTGGCAACGAGAAAAAATCCTGTCACCACCTGGGATCGAACCCCGGACCTTCCAGTCCGTAGCCAGCTGCTCTACCAACTGAGCTACCCGGCCGCCAATAATAATAATAATAATAATAATAATAATAATAATAATAATAATATAGACGCTGAAATAACTTATCCTTTGAAGAGATGGAAAAATTCAAATACCTGGGAGCAACAGTAACAAATATAAATGATACTCGGGAGGAAATTAAACATAGAATAAATAATATATATTATGTGAAATGCGTTTTATTATTCGGTCGAGAAGCTTTTGTCAGCTAGTCTTCTGTAAAAAAAACCTTAAAGTTAGAATTTATAAAACAGTTATATTACCGGTTGTTCTTTCTGGTTGTGAAACTTGGAGTCTCACTTTGAGAGAGGAACATAGGTTAAGGGTGTTTGAGAATAAGGTGCTTAGGAAAATATTTAGGGCTAAGAGGGATGAAGTTACAGGAGAATGGAGAAAGTTACACGACACAGAACTGCACGCATTGTGTTCTTCACCTGACATAATTAGGAACATTAAATCGAGACGTTTGAGATGGGCAGGGCATGTAGCACGGCGAACACAGAAATGCATATAGAGTGTTAGTTGAGGAGGCCGAGACATAGATGGGAGGATAATATTAAAATGGATTTGAGGGATGTGGGATATGATGGTAGAGACTGGATTAACCTTGCTTAGGATAGGGACCAATGCCGGGCTTATGTGAGGGCGGCAATGAACCTCCGGGTTCCTTAAAAGCCAGTAGTAGTAGTAGTAGTAGTAGTAGTAGTAGTAGTAGTAGTAGTATAGACGCTGAAATAAAAAACGGGATCACAGAAGTAATAGCTGCTTTAGTGTGTTAATATTATGGTAACTTACCTGGCTGACTAGTTTCGACGTGGTGTCTGCCATTCTCCGAAGCGTAGTGAGTTCCAGCGCTATCTTCTGGTTTCCCGTTGTGGTGGAGTGTGTCGGAAATGGTGTGTTTTTTTAAATTCAGTTGAGTGTTCAGGATGTGTTGTGGGTGCGTTTTTGTGTGTTTGTAAATTTCATATTGTTCTAGAGTATCAGGTTTCTGGTTTTTTGGCTGGGTGTGTCGTATTTTCTGTCAATGTCTATATTGCTGTAGTTGTGATTGGAGTTCGTAATGTGTTCAGCGTAGGTTGAATTGCCTGTTTTCGTTATGGCTGTGATATGTTCCGTGTAACGTGTTTGAAATGATCTTCCACTCAGCCTGGTAATTTATTGTAATGTTACCATAATAGTAATAAAGTAAACACTTTTTCAGTGATTATAAAAGTGTTAAAAGAGTGTGTCAAAGAATGAAGCAGTTTGGGATATCTGAGTTAAAAGTGTCCAATGAGCGACCCTTCGTCGTTTAATGTAAAAATATAAGTTGTCACTTGCGTGGGATTGTAGAATTCTAGCAGTAAGTAGAAAACTGGAACTTATCAAACGACTTGTATTCTGTATGTATTCTTATGAAACCGACCTGGTTGGCGAGTTGGTATAGCGCTGGCCTTCTATGCCCAAGGTTGCGGGTTCGATCCCGGGCCAGGTCGATGGCATTTAAGTGTGCTCATGTCAGTAGATTTTCTGGCATGTAAAAGAACTCCTGCGGGACAAAATTCCGGCACATCCGGCGACGCTGATATAACCTCTGCAGTTGCGAGCGTCGTTAAATAAAACATAACATTAATTCTTATAAAAGTCTTGTTTCTTTAGATGAAAAAGGGAGGATGTTGGCAGCTTTCAAACCTATGTTTATGTTCCTTTTGAAATAAATAAATAAATAAATAAATAAATAAATAAATAAATAAATAAATAAATAAATAAATAAATAAATAAATAAATACATCAATGAATGAATAAATAAATAAATAAATAAATACATCAATGAATGAATGAATAAATAAATACATCAATGAATGAATGAATATTTAAATAAATACATCAATGAAAGAATAAATAAATACATCAATGAATGAATAAATAAATAAATACATCAATGAATGAATGAATAAATAAATACATCAATGAATGAATAAATAAATACATCAATGAATGAATGACTAAATACATCAATGAATGAATGAATGACTAAATACATCAATGAATGAATGAATAAATAAATACATCAATGAATGAATGAATAAATAAATAAATACATCACTGAATGAATGAATAATTAAATAAATACATCAATGAATGAATAAATAAATACATCAATGAATGAATGAATGAATAAATAAATACATCAATGAATGAATAAATAAATACATCAATGAATGAATAAATACATACATCAATGAATGAATAAATAAATAAATACATCAATGAATACATAAATAAATAAATACATCAATGAATGAATGAATAAATAAATACATCAATGAATGAATAAATAAATAAATACATCAATGAATGAATAAATAAATAAATACATACATCAATGAATGAATAAATAAATAAATACATACATCAATGAATGAATAAATAAATAAATACATACATCAATGAATGAATAAATAAATAAATAAATAAATAAATAAATACATCAATGAATGAATAAATAAATAAATAAATAAATAAATACATACATTAATGAATGAATAAATAAATAAATACATCAATGAATGAATGAATAAATAAATACATCAATGAATGAATGAATAATAAATAAATACATCAATGAATGAATGAATAAATAATGAATAAATAAATACATCAATGAATGAATGAATGAATAAATAAATAAATACATCAATGAATGAATAAATAAATACATCAATGAATGAATAAATAAATAAATACATCAATGAATGAATAAATAAATAAATACATCAATGAATGAATAAATAAATAAATACATCAATGAATGAATAAATAAATACATCAATGAATGAATAAATAAATAAATAAATAAATACATCAATGAATAAATAAATAAATATAAATAAATAAATAAATACATCAATGAATGAATAAATAAATAAATACATGAATGAATAAATAAATACATCAATGAATGAATAAATAAATACATCAATGAATGAATAAATAAATACATCAATGAATGAATGAATAAATAAATAAATACATCAATGAATGAATAAATAAATACATCAATGAATGAATAAATAAATAAATAAATACATCAATGAATGAATAAATAAATAAATAAATACATCAATGATTGAATAAATAAATGAATACATCAAGGAATGAATGAATGAATAAATAAATACATCAATGAATGAATAAATAAATACATCAATGAATGAATAAATAAATACATCAATGAATGAATGAATAAATAAATACATAAATGAATGAATAAATAAATAAATACATGAATGAATGAATAAATAAATGAATAAATACATCAATGAATGAATAAATAAATGAATAAATGCATCAATGAATGAATGAATAAATAAATACATCAATGAATGAATGAATAAATAAATAAATACATGAATGAATGAATAAATACATCAATTAATGAATGAATGAATAAATAAATACTTCAATGAATGAATGAATAAATACATCAATGAATGAATGAATAAATAAATACATCAATGAATGAATGAATAAATAAATACATCAATGAATGAATAATAAATACATCAATGAATGAATGAATAAATAAATACATCAATGAATGAATGAATAAATAAATACATCAATGAATGAATGAATAAATAAGTTCGTAATTAAGTAACTAAGTAATTGAGTAAGTAAGCAACTAAGTAAATACGTGAATGAGTGTATGAATTAATAAGTAAACTCCTTGTGCGACAAGTAGATGTGACCATTTGCAAGGAGGAATATAAAAACAAGTGTTAAAACATGCACAGTGCAGTTTGTGGATTTTTTTGCATTTCTCTGCATGACTAGTCCGGGTTTTTACTTCCGTGTCTGAATTATTATGCACATCAATATACTTATTAATCTTTCATGTTATTAATTCGTAATTTCGTCATATTTGTATAGAATAAAATTTACAAACAATTTAGGAGTGCTGAAACCCTAGGATTTCTTCGCTGAATTCTGGGGTACCGCGAAACACAGTTTGAGTAACGTTGGCTTGGAGGAAAACATTGCAAACCAATAAACGCATGCCTCTTAAAGTAATTCCCGCGCACCCACCCGGAAACCTGTCATTGTTTTTAATTAGCAGGAAAGATGACGCATTCAGTTCCTGGTAGAGATTAATTTCGCTGTGATGGATACTTCATTATTTAATAGAAAAAGTAATATTGGAGTGGGGGAGATAATTACATGATTAAGTAAGCGGCGCACAGATGCGGTGAATGGCGGACTGCGATTACAAGCGCTCTGCCCAATCCGGCACAACGGCGTGCTTAGGGAGCTCGCCTTCGATCCCATTCCACAGTTAAAAGTGCCGCTCGTACTTGTCGTGTTATTGGCTACTGCGAAATTGAACTCGAGATATACTTAGCGATATCCGATCAATTACTCCTTCCTCGGAAAATTCTAAGCCGTTCCAAAACGAAGAAAGCTCCAACAGTTCTGGAGCAGATCCTTATCCTCTCGAGACCGCGCACTTCAGCTCCAAGAATTCTTTCTCAGAAGGGCGCGGCTGTACGTGTCACAGTTGACATTGGGTGGTGGGGCAGAGTAGTTAAAACACAACACGTTATTCCGGTAAATTTATTCTTAAAATAGTTATTTATCGAGACTTTTGTACGCCACATTCTTTCAGTTCGTTTCAACTGTACTTATTCACTTACTGACTTATTTATTTATTTACTTATTTATTTATTTATTTATTTATTTATTTATTTATTTATTTATTTATTTATTTATTTAACCTGGTAGAGGTAAGGCCATCAGGCCTTCTGTTCTTCTCTACCAGAGGATTACAACTGCAATATTAAGAATACAATTACAATTATAATTACAATTAATATTAAATTTACAAATACAATAAAAATCAAAGCACTAAAAGATTCACTAATTAATAAAAGCTAGACAGATTATTGTATAAAATTGGAGATTTATCCTTCGAAGAGGTGGAAAAATTAAAAATCTTGGAGCAACAGTAACAAATATAAATGACACTCGGGAGGAAATTAAACGCAGAATAAATATGGGAAATGCCTGTTATTATTCGGTTGAGAAGCTTTTATCATCCAGTCTGCTGTCCAAAAATCTGAAAGTTAGAATTTATAAAACAGTTATATTACCGGTTCTTTGGTATGGTTGTGAAACTTGGATTCTCACTCTGAGAGAGGAACATAGGTTAAGGGTGTTTGAGAATAAGGTGCTTAGGAAAATATTTGGGGCTAAGAGGGATGAAGTTACAGGAGAATGGAGAAAGTTACACAACACAGAACTGCACGCATTGTATTCTTCACCTAACATAATTAGGAACTTAAAATCCAGACGTTTCAGATGGGCAGGGCATGTAGCACGTATGGGCGAATCCAGAAATGCATATAGAGTGTTAGTTGGGAGACCGGAGGGAAAAAGACCTTTAGGGAGGCCGAGACGTAGATGGGAGGATAATATTAAAATGGATTTGAGGGAGGTGGGATATGATGATAGAGACTGGATTGGTCTTGCTCAGGATAGGGACCGATGGCGGGCTTATGTGAGGGCGGCAATGAACCTTCGGGTTCCTTGAAAGCCATTTGTAAGTAAGTAAGTAAGTAACACAGTTTATTGTAAAAGTTACGAAGAGAGAAACATTTTTGTGCGAGATCCGCGGAAAGTCTAAAATTCCACATTCAGTATTCCCAACCTAACACACATAACAATTTCCCTCTTCTTACCGCTTAAGTGACATATTGATTTTACTGCTTTAGGCTGCTTTTAGAGACGTTCAATATAGTAATAATTATAAACTGGAAACTTACCACTGCAATTTCACCTAAATTGCACTGTTAATTATTGTTTTTAAATATTTGCAAAAATTAAGTAAACTCTACAACTCCACTAAAGTTACTGCATTCGTGATGCATGTAACATTAAGGAAGCCGTTTGTTTTAAGTTCGCATTTATAGACTGGGGGGAAAAAAAGACAGACGTATATCACGGCCTGCTGGAGTATAGTAAACCCAGAAAACATTTTAAAGCAACAATGTTGAAGATAGATATTTTTGTTTTGCAAATTTACCGTCATTGAACAGGAACTAAGATGGAGTTATTAATAAACGATCTTCGCAGCTAAATAATAAATTACACGAGCGGTATGTTTTCTTTCAATTCTCGGAAATTAAAAAAGCTCAACTACGTTTCGCTTTTTCAAACTTTTCCTCGAACATGAAAACTTCAACATACCGCTCTTGTAACGCATATTACTATTGTTTTATTAATTAAGTAAAAATTAAACCTACTCTACGCAGTAAGAAAATGCTTAATAAGTTTGCTTTTGAACGCTACTAAATTCCGACAGTCTCTGATGTCACTGGGTAGGGTATTCCACAAGCGCGAGAGCGAGATTGTGTATGATGATGAATACGATGATGTCTTATGTGTTGGTATGGCTAGTATGCGGCGTTTGGCGTGCGTGTGAAGAGATTATGATATGATGACATGTAACTTATGGCTTTTAAGAAACTCGAAGGTTCATTGCCGCCCTCACATAAGCCCAACATCGGTCCCTATCCTGAGCAAGATTAATCAAATCTTTACCATCATATCCCACCTCCCTCAAATCTATTTTAATATTATCCTCCCATCTCCGCCTTGGTCTTCCCCAAGGTCTTTTCCCTCAGATCTTGTAACTAACACTCTATATGCATTTATATATTCACCCATATGTGCTAAATGCCCTGCTCATCTCAAACGTCTGGATTTAATGTTCCTAATTATGTCAGGTGAAGAATACAATGCGTGCAGTTCTGAGTTGTGTAACTTTCTCCATTCTCCTTTAGCTTCATCCCTCTTAGCCCCAAATATTTTCCTAAGCACATTACTCTCGAAAACCCTTAACTTCTGTTCCTCTCTCAAAGTGACATTCCAAGTTTTACAACCATACAGAACAACCGGTAATATATTTTTTTATAAATTCTAACTTTCAGATTTTTTGAGAGAAGACTGTATGATAAAAACTTCTCAACCAAATAACAGCAGGCATTTCCCATATTATTCTTCGTTTAATTTCCTCCCGAGTGTCATTTATATTTGTTATTGTTGCTCCTGTACTTGAATTTTTCTACCTTTTCAAAGAATACATTTTCAATTTTTATATTTCCATTTCATACTATGTTCTCGTCATGAGACATAATTATATACTTTGTTTTTCGGGGTTTATTTCCAAACCTATCTCACTTTATAAGAAGATAAAGTGTAATTAACAAAAATAAAAGCACTCTCAAGCTGTAATATTAGTACTTTCATGAAACATGTTGTTGCTCTTGAAGATGCCCAACTGTAATATCTGGATTAATGAATTAATGAATGAATCAATGAATGGGAATTAATGAATCAATCTGTGAATCAGTCAATGAGTCAATGAACCGATGGATGAACGATTCAATGAGTTGATGGATGGATAGATGGATGGATCGGTGGATGATTGATTAACTGTACGTACTGAGAAAGGAAGAATTATCAATTAAATGGTAGGCCTACAGAATGATAATCGCGTCCTTGCAAGGGCTCCTGTAACTCCTGCTTGACTCAATGTGGTCTGCCCTTGCCGTCCACCTCGAAGAGTGAGAAACGGCTCGAATATTCGACAAACCGAACCTGAGGCACTCCGCGAGATGGGAGAGCTTTGCATACTGAATACACCACCGGGCGCTCAATAGCATTATTTAATTTCTATTTTTCGTAACGGTTGTGCACGACTCTTCTTTCATATTGTTCCTGAAAACACGTTCAATGGTAAATAATTCTAATTCCACGTATGGGTGGATGTGAATGTCGGCAAGAGGTAGACCAGGGGTGTACGCTAACGATTTGAATTTATAAGGAAAACTGTAACAATCTCAAATTAACATACGAAAGGGACAGCATTTGCAATTATATGCACGCCATAGTGGGAATAAACGATTAATGGAAAGATATCATAATTTATTGTAACGTTTTTATTACTAACAAAAGGAACTGTTAATCTTAACTAATATTTACAAAGCACTATTTACAAATCAGAACTGTCAGTTCTCAGTTCACAGTTCTTCTAGCTCAGTCACTAGAGTTCACAGTATCTCGAACCACAGACCTTCAGAGACAGTCCACTGTACTCGAACTCAGGTCCTCCAACTGCGGTCCACTGCACTCGAACTCAGGCCTTCGGATGCTGAATAGTTGCACGCACACTCAAGTCGAACTCCGGTACACAAGACTTCTTTCTGTTTTTACTGACTGAACTAATCATGAATGACACACTACTTTCGCGTCCGTAATTTATAACCACAGCAACGTTCAATGAAACTTCGAATTCGCGATTTTTCCACTTCGACGGGATTCTGGAAGAGTCGGGAAGGTCCGTTCCCCCTTCACTCCGTGAGCAGCAGCTGCGCGCGCAGCCTCCTCGCGCGTAGGCCCTTTCCCTTTTCTAAGCCGCGCGCTGTCCTCAGTTAACTTCGAAATGGAGCCCGCGCGATTGCTCTCTTATACGCTGGTCGTGAGTTCGAATCTTAACGTCGCTGTCACATTATTTTAAGCTAACCTTCATATGAGCCGTTGAGAGCAGAAGTGGTGTAAGTAAAAAATGGGCAATGACGGTTAAAGTAAACATTCTGTAAACATAGCGCAAAGTAGCAATTAATATTCAATTTATTTAAACTATTAGTAGTCAGTGAATAGCACGAAGGACATATTAACTGCTACTTTGCGCTGTATTTTATTGTATTTATTGTATTGCACTTTATTTTTATTTTAAACCTCGTTACCCAATTTTGACTTACACCACTTTTGCTCTGAACGGCTCATATATTCTAAATTGTATTATATACTTATTAATTTCAATTCAGGAATCCGCCCCTGAGCACGAGTTCTACTCTTTCAGGAGTGAACTAAAGTTTTTTCTGTATGTATTATATTTTGTGTTCCAATTATTAGCTAAATAAATAAATAAATAAATAAATAAATAAATAAAAATAAGTAAGTAAATAAATAAATAAATATGTAAACAAGTAGACAAATAAAAAAATAAATTAAATAACTAAATAAAAATAAAAAATAAATAATAACTAAATAAGAAAATATAAAATAACTAAATAGGAAAATAAAACTAACTAAATAAATAAAAATAAATAAAAAATAAAAACTAAATAAATAATTAATTAAAAAATAAGTAAAATAACTAAATAAATTAATAAAAAATAAATAAATAAATATCTAAATAAATAAATGAATATATATATATATATAATTGCACATATGCTGAAGAAAACCCTATATAAGTAATTTAAAATAATTCTAGTGATAGCAGTGCAGAGACGCTGTATTTTATTGGTACTTGTATAAACACGCACAGGAAAGTCATGTGTGTTTGAATGAAAGTTATTCCACCAACACCTGTGTAAAATGTTCAGGGAAGCTACTAATTCTGTTGACGCCTGTATAGAGATGTTGAGGAAAACCACGTGCGAATAATATTTTAAACCACTGTATTATCGTAACACATTTAGGCTATAGAGATACCGAGAAAAATGACTTTCCATTTATTTCAAATTATTATCGACATATTTACGCAGATACTGGGGAAAACCACGAGATAATATTGATGAAAGCTCACTTCGAACACGTTGATGAAAATGAAACTAAAAGCACGGATGGTCGTGCAAGCAAGAGCACGTGGGTTGATTTATGGAGTTAGCCTCGGGGTGGTAATCGACGATCGCTTTGTCTCTTTCACAACCGCCAATATTTAATTAAATATTTCGAATTCTGGTTAAGAATGAAAATTAATTGAAAGTTCTAAATTAAAAAGAGCGAGCACAACAGATTAAATCCTTTTCATTCGGCGCAGTACAACCAGCGCTCTGAGTAGAAAGAACTTCACGAACTCTCAATTATTAATAATAGAATGCTCTAGATTGCTCTGTTCCAAGAAATGTTTCAATCATGATTGAAACTTACGGAACAATTTATTAACTGCGTGTGCATCTGATAGAGAAATCACGCCGTTACCCTGAGGTAATACTTGAATATTAAACGTTAAACAGAAAGATGTAGCATATGCAAACTGATTCATATAACGAGATTAATCTGAAATAAATTTAGCATGTAAAGGGTGCACCCAAAATTTGCAAACTGTTACGTAGTTAGGCCTATTTCTCATTTTCAGAAATGCATCGCTAAGAATCTCGTACTTGCAAGCAATACGGCACTCTGTTGTTATTGTACTGCCACAAGCAATACGGGACTCTGTTGTTATTGTACTGCCACAAGCAATACGGGACTCTGTTGTTATTGTACTGCCACAAGCAATACGGGACTCTGTTGTTATTGTACTGCCACAAGCAATACGGGACTCTGTTGTTATTGTACTGCCACAAGCAATACGGGACTCTGTTGTTATTGTACTGCCACAAGCAATACGGGACTCTGTTGTTATTGTACTGCCACAAGCAATACGGGACTCTGTTGTTATTGTACTCCACAAGCAATACGGGACTCTGTTGTTATTGTACTGCCACAAGCAATACGGCACTCTGTTGTTATTGTACTGCCACAAGCAATACGGGACTCTGTTGTTATTGTACTGCCACAAGCAATACGGGACTCTGTTGTTATTGTACTGCCACAAGCAATACGGGACTCTGTTGTTATTGTACTGCCACAAGCAATACGGGACTCTGTTGTTATTGTACTTCCACAAGCAATACGGGACTCTGTTGTTATTGTACTGCCACAAGCAATACGGCACTCTGTTGTTATTGTACTGCCACAAGCAATACGGGACTCTGTTGTTATTGTACTGCCACAAGCAATACGGCACTCTGTTGTTATTGTACTGCCACAAGCAATACGGGACTCTGTTGTTATTGTACTGCCACAAGCAATACGGCACTCTGTTGTTATTGTACTGCCACAAGCAATACGGGACTCTGTTGTTATTGTACTTGCCACAAGCAATACGGCACTCTGTTGTTATTGTACTGCCACAAGCAATACGGGACTCTGTTGTTATTGTACTGCCACAAGCAATACGGCACTCTGTTGTTATTGTACTGCCACAAGCAATACGGCACTCTGTTGTTATTGTACTGCCACAAGCAATACGGCACTCTGTTGTTATTGTACTGCCACAAGCAATACGGGACTCTGTTGTTATTGTACTGCCACAAGCAATACGGCACTCTGTTGTTATTGTACTGCCACAAGCAATACGGCACTCTGTTGTTATTGTACTGCCACAAGCAATACGGCACTCTGTTGTTATTGTACTGCCACAAGCAATACGGGACTCTGTTGTTATTGTACTGCCACAAGCAATACGGCACTCTGTTGTTATTGTACTGCCACAAGCAATACGGGACTCTGTTGTTATTGTACTGCCACAAGCAATACGGCACTCTGTTGTTATTGTACTGCCACAAGCAATACGGGACTCTGTTGTTATTGTACTGCCACAAGCAATACGGGACTCTGTTGTTATTGTACTGCCACAAGCAATACGGCACTCTGTTGTTATTGTACTGCCACAAGCAATACGGGACTCTGTTGTTATTGTACTGCCACAAGCAATACGGCACTCTGTTGTTATTGTACTGCCACAAGCAATACGGGACTCTGTTGTTATTGTACTGCCACAAGCAATACGGCACTCTGTTGTTATTGTACTGCCACAAGCAATACGGCACTCTGTTGTTATTGTACTGCCACAAGCTATACGAATCACATTGCAGCGGTAAAGAACTCTCAATATGATAGCAGGTGCAACCTTAATTTGGACATAAAATTGTCCTCGCCTACGTGGTCTTATCAAATGTTACCTGATATTATTTCTATACATCTTGATTACATAACTTTTAACACTATCACTTCGGAATATGTATGGTAAGACTTTCCTGTGTTAAATTTCAACGTACCTCGTTTACATGTTTCGACCTATTTATGGGTCACCTTCAGAACTGGTCGTTGTTGGTCTTAGCGCCACTTGTTCTGTTTCTGTGAGGATGTGTTCCTGTGGTATAGTGTAGAGTCAAAGAGTGTGTTAAATAAACAATTATTATTATTATTATTATTACTATTATTATTATTATTATTATTACTACTACTACTACTACTACTACTTACTACTACTATATTATTATTATTATTAATGGGCCTACACTGATCCTCGGTGATGTCATTTATGTTCATCATATTCACGAGCGTTTTCTACCGAATTACTTCATATTCTTATCTAGGCCCATTCATTTTTAATTAATTTTTTCTTCCTACTGGAATAGCTATTTATGCAACAACTTGCGAAATGATAGCGTTTTGAGCACGAGAAGTGAAGATTGTCCAAAAACCCGAAAGGGAGGTGGACAACACGACAAGCGCTTAAAACGCTAGTTTCGCACGTGTTTCATACAAGACTCTGTAGACAGTCGCTCGAGAATCCCTAATGTATTTATATTTTAAAGATAATAATTGTTGATTCGTTCTCTCGCAATGGCGAACTTCTAATGTTAAAGACGAAAGAGTATTACATCCGTATGGAAAGAGATAGATCTCACGGCCTTGGGATATGAAGCAGGCTGTGGTAATTGTTTGCTGGTTGTTAGGAAGTCGTTTAAGTGGAGTTATGCTTGTCACGTAATTTTAGAATATACAATTATTACAACGAAAGTGATCAATATAATTAGGAAAATGAGTGATTGGGGAGTGAATAATGTATGTATCAAATCTCCAAATGTTGTAATTTCCAATTTAAATATTTGTTCTGAATATTTATAATAAATAAGTAGTTGGGTCCACACCTTTGGAGTAACGGTCAGCGCGTCTGGCCGCGAATCCAGGTGGCCCGCGTTCGAATCCTGGTTGGGGTAAGTGACCTGGTTGAGGTTTTTTCCGGGGTTTTCCCACAACACAATATGAGCAAATGCTGGGTAACTTTTGGTGCTGGATTCCGGACTCATTTCACCGGCATTATCACCTTCATTTCATTCAGATGCTAAATAACCTGAGATGTTGATAAAGCATCGTAAAATAACCCAATTAAAGAATAAATAAATAAATAGTTGGAATTTATGTTTTCAGTATTTCTAATTAGCGTGTTTAAAAGTACTTTTTAGGTACGGAAATGTACTTTTAAGCGCGCTAATTTATGGTTGCGGAAATCAATAACTTTTCGATACTAAAATGAGAATCGAAAATTCGTCATTATGAAACGACTGGCTAAAAAATTATTTTCTGTGATTTCACAAAATCAAGGACGATATTCATTGACACAGCATGTCTACATCTAGCAGGGGGCACTTGGCAACATACAGTATATTAAATAACGTTAAATTTCGTGACAGTGTGGGAAAATTTATGGCAAAAGTTCTACAGTTGAGGGTGGAACTGGCCGAGAGGGAGGGAGCCGAGAAAATAAGGGAAAGAGTTATTAATTAGTGTTGCAATGAGTAGTATTAACACTGAGCGAATGAGGTAATTAGGGGATAATATTATTTTGTATTTATTGTGTTTTTTATTTGTATTTTATTGCGTGTGTATGTTTTTTATGTATTACTTTTATATTTATTAGTTGGATTATTTCGTGCAGTTTCAATAAGGAATTGAATTGTTTATATATACTGGTATATGTTTCACTGTGTTTTTTTCATATCTTACATTTATTTTATTTTTATCGTTTTTGTGAAATTTCGTTTGAAGTTAGATTAGTTGTAATTGTGATAATTAATGATAACGGTAGTAATAATAATAATAATAATTGTTGTTTTACTATTTTATTATTAGTAGGTATTATTTTCGTTTTTAAGATTCAAACTGTGCATAGTTATTGCGAAGAATCTTGTGTACATGAGTTTGTATAATTTATTATGCATCAATAAATGCACTTATCTATCTTTTTAAAAATCAGTGTAATTATTAGAAAGTTGATATGAATAGAAATACTTTATAGTGTATAGGATTCGAACACATCACCTCGTTTAAGTTTACACTTCTGCCACATTGTGTGCATTCAAAGTGCCATTCGAGATTTCACACGAATGAAGTTAATGTTCAGGGAATTGCGACTCTATTTCATATTCATTGAGTGCTCGACATTAAACGTAATAGTCAGGAGGCACCAGCACAGACAAGGGTAGAACCTATACAGTAGCTATCATAACGGCGACATTGGGTATCAGATAATGATAAGTATCAGGGAGGGGGGAGATGCAAAGGGCCTACGATTCGTGTCGGAGGGCCCCTTTCCACGGGGGATAATCCACTCCAATGATGTCAGCATTGACCAAGACACGTTCGTTAAGGGGCTTTGCTTTCCACTGTTTGGTGCCCAATGAATGGACGGCCGTGTTGTGTACTTCACCCCACCCCGCAGTAAAGAGAATTAAGTTGTACCGTCTCCATGGAGATCGCAGATTGAGCTCACGATACTTCTGCTTAAACATGTGCCTCTCGTGCTCTTTTACTGAATGGAATTTTTAAATGTCCGGCCATTTATTAAGGTTGAATTTCTCCGACGTTTCAGAAGCTGGGTAGCTTGAAATCTAGAACCAACGCCTATTCCGTTTGGATGATCAAAATTACTGAACAATGTCTTTTCGGATAGTCAAACATAACGGACTGGACAAAACAGGTGACTGCTACAGATTTTGAAAAAAATGTCACTGTACCAAAGAAATCCTCTCAAAATTAACAGATCAGGACCCAAAATATATAATGCATTAATTAGAGCTTACCCTGAGCTAAGTACACTTAACACACACAGATTTAAGAAACAAATCGGATTAATTATTTAATTGTTTAAACTAATTAAGTTAAAAATTGATACTGTAATATTCATGTACTTTTGTATTTTCAATTTGCATATATACCCTATTATTACATGCTGTATTATTTTACCATTTATTAATGTTATTGTGCTCAATGAACTCTCTCAATTTTGTGATATATTTTTATAACTGATCTGAACTGCGCCCGAGCACGAGCTTCTGCTCTTTCGGGCTGCAATGCCTAATGTAGCTCAAGTGTAAAGTATTAAAAATAAAAATAAATAAATAAATAAATAAATAAATAAATAAATAAATGAGTGAATGAATGAATGAATGAGTGAATGAATGAGTGAATGAATGAATGAGTGAGTGAATGAATGAGTGAGTGAATGAGTGAATGAATGAGTGAATGAGTGAATGAATGAATGAATGAGTGAGTGAGTGAATGAATGAAATGAGTGAATGAATGAATGAGTGAATGAATGAGTAAATGAGTGAATGTATGAATGAATGAGTGAATGAGTGAATGAATGAGTGAATGTATGAATGAATGAGTGAGTGAATGAGTGAATGAATGAATGAGTGAATGAATGAATGAGTGAATGAATGAATGAGTGAATGAATGAGTGAATGAGTGAATGAGTGAATGAATGAATGAATGAATGAATGAATGAGTGAATGAATGAGTGAATGAATGAGTGAGTGAATGAATGAATGAGTTAATGAATGAATGAGTGAGTGAGTGAATGAATGAGTGAATGAATGAGTGAATAGTGAATGAATGAGTGAATAAGTGAATGAGTGTGAATGAGTGAATGAATGAGTGAATTAATGAATGAGTGAATTAATGAATGAGTGAATTAATGAATGAGTGAATTAATGAATGAACGAATGAGTTAATGAATGAGTGAATGAATGAATATCACAAGAAAAAAAAACCTCTTTCACTTGGCCGGAAAGTGACTGGAATGTTCTTGAAGCAGGACAAACGCAGTGGTAATGAAAGAATAATGCTGGAAGTGATCAGAAAGGGAAAAATAAAAAGGCGGGGTCACTAGCTAAGAAACAAATTGTCCACTGAACGATGCACTACGAGGAATGGTGAACGGGGGAAAAGTTCGGAGCAAAAGAAGATAATAGATGATAGACGATATTAAGATATATGGACCATATGCGGACACGAAGAGAAAGGAAGATTGAAGAATGGTGGGTTTGCTGTGAATGACCTGCCCTTGGACAGAACACTATGAATGAAAGACACGTAAAAGTTTTATTTTATTTAAGTTAGTGTGCATAATCTATAATGCAGTTACTTTGTTTCCGTTAATAATAATAATAATAATAATAATAATAATAATAATAATAATAATAATAATAATAATAATAATAATAATTATAATAATAATAATAATTATTTATGTATTTATTATTATTTATGTATTTATTTATTTATTTATTGATAATTATGCTGGACAACAGCCATTGGCCAATAAAAGTCCAGCACAGTGATACAATTAATACATTAAAATGAACAACTATGGTACAAATTAAATACTTGAGTTAACAACAAAATAAAGAACATAGATTACAATAATTAATTTACAAGAATTAATACTATAACATATTAGGAAAGGATATAATAATAATAATAATAATAATAATAATAATGATAATAATATAATAATAATAATAATAATAATAATATTAACCATTATCACCATCGCGATGCAGTCATTGATATTTTGATTCAGTTTGTGTCTAATTTAAGAAAACTTGATTTATTCAATGAAAGAAATTATTAAATTATGGTTTATTTAACGACGCTCGCAACTGCCGAGGTTATATCAGCGTCGCCGGTGTGCCGGAATTTTGTCCTGCAGGCATTGTATTCTTCACCTGACATAATTAGGAACATTAATCCAGACGTTTGAGATGGGCAGGACATGTAGCACGTATGGGCGAATCCAGAAATGCATATAGAGTGTTAGTTGGGAGGCCGGAGGGAAGAAGACCTTTGGGGAGTCCGAGACGTGGATGAGAGGATAGTATTAAAATGGATTTGAGGGAAGTGGGATATGATGATAGAGACTGGATTAATCTTGCTGAGGATAGGGACCGATGGCGGGCTTATGTGAGGGCGGCAATGAACCTCCGGGTTCCTTAAAAGCCAGTGAGTGAGTGAGTAAATAAGTAAGTAAGGAGTTCTTTTACATGTCAGTAAATGTACTGATTTCAGCCAGTCCTTTTTAAACACACTTAAATTCCGGGATCGAACCCGCAACATAGAGCACAGAAGGCCAGCGCTATACCGACTACGCTACCTAAGCCGACTTTATTCAGCAAAGGAGCTGGTGTGATATGATGATCGAAATTTAGAACACAGACTATCTGCAGTTATAAAATACAATTTTACTGGCTTTTATCTCACATCCCACACAGGGGAATGCTGTATCACTTTGAACTAAAATTGAATTTAAAATGTAAGAATGTGATTTTGAAATGTGAGCTAGAAGTAGGGAGCTCCTTCAGGAACTTGGAAGGAACACAACAAACATGGAGCCACTCACCAGTTGTTAACAGACACAGATATTGGAATGGATGTGCTCTATACACTCTCATTGTGAACAAAGTTTCCCGGGTCATACGTGTTCAATATGACACTAAATTCCAATACTCGACCCTTCTCTTATAGACTACAGCAACACACTGCGGATGTGTTACAGGAACGAGGACGCACGGCTTAACATTTACGTCACACAGACTGAACATCACAATGCATGCTGGGCCTGGAACTTTTAACTTCAAAGCAAAATACAGCGATACCATTTCTGGAGAGCAAATACTTTCAGCAAAAAAATATAATAATAATAATAATAATAATAATAATAATAATAATAATAATAATAATAATAATAATAATAATAATAATAATAATAATATATGATTATGTCTCGTGACGAGAATATTGTACGAAATGGAAATATAAAAATTGGAAAGTTATCTTTTGAAGAGGTGGAAAATTCAAATACCTGGGAGCAACAGTAACAAATATAAATGACACTCGGAGGAAATTAAACACAGAATAAATATGGGAAATGCCTGTTTCGGTTGAGAAGCTTTTATCATCCAGTCTGCTGTCGGAAAATCTTAAAGTTAGAATTTATAAAACAGTTATATTACCGGTTGTTCTTCATGGTTGTGAAACTTGGACTCTCACTTTGAGAGAGGAACATAGGTTAAGGGTGCTTGAGAATAAGGTGCTTAGGAAAATTTTTGGGGCTAAGAGGGATGAAGTTACAGGAGAATTGAGAAAGTTACACAACACAGAACTGCACGCATTGTATTCTTCACCTGACATAATTAGGAACATTAAATCCAGACGTTTGAGATGGGCAGGGCATGTAGCACGTATGGGCGAATCCAGAAATGCTTATAGAGTGTTAGTTGGGAGGCCGGAGGGAAAAAGACCTTTGGGGAGGCCGAGACGTAGATGGGAAGATAATATTAAAATGGATTTGAGGGAAGTGGGATATGATGATAGAGAATGGATTAATCTTGCTCAGGATAGGGACCAATGGCGGGCTTATGTGAGGGCGGCAATGAACCTCCGGGTTCCTTAAAAGCCAATAAGTAAGTAAGTATAATATTTCTAATCTCACTGTGGGTCAGTCTGTAGACATTCGGGTGAAGGAAACCACCTTACAAACTCCTCTCTAGTACTTTAATAATATATTTTTGTCCCTTTGCTACGGCATGGCGCCTAGTTACTTACATTAGTAAGTGGAACCCATTGCAAAACAGAAAATTTTAAATGTAACTTTTGATTTATATTCGACCCATTTCTGGATTCAGAGAATAGGATATACGATGTAGGGATGACACCGGAATGTAACATGATATGGTTCAAATACACAGAGACGATACCTGCCTAGACCTGATTACTTCCGCGGAAGCTGGCTTAAACTCAGGACGTATAGTTCAATATAACAACATTTTATTTCGCAAATAACTGAAAGTATTGCAAATTTATGTAACATATATTATTCCCTCCATTTTTTTATAAGCTACTAAAGTTAAAATTGTAATTGTAATCCTCAGAACACTATTCGTGACGTTGGTAGAACTTTCGAAGATATTTTTAGTCTGAAGTAGCAATTTCTGCCGTTGGAAATTTGACCATCCCCAGTTATAGCACCCACCAGCATAATATATCGATTAAATTTAATACACAAACGAACGAACAAAAGACTACTGCGAGTTTCTGCTGTTCCAAGAAACTTGTTGACATCTGCAGAGGCAAGTCGCGTCGTTTCTTCGTACAGAATATTCCAGGAATAAGAGCGCTGTGCGAAACAGGAAGTCAATTGCAAAATATAAAACGTCAGTGTTATTAATGTTTTTATTGTCGATATCAGTACGTTGAGATGGCAGAAGAAACGTAATATTTATTTTGTCTTTTACTCGTGGATGAATTTAAAGAATATGAACAATCTGTTAACAATTTCTGTTCCATAATACAAAATCTCCGTTGTTAGAGCATACACTTTCTCACCTTATGATTGGCAACAATTCACGTCTTGTCATTATGGTAATCTCTCACTTGTCTCCAAGCAACATTTGTTTATCACATGGTGCAAAGGACATTAGTCTGTGTTTGACAGAAAATCTATTCTGTACGCTTAAGGTATGTGAACGACCACAAATACTATTAGAAAATGCAAGCTCTAAATTTCTAAAATTTTATAAGAAAATGAACTCACAATTGGACAAAAATTACAAGGTACCAGAACAAGACTTATTAGAACGTAAATATCTGATAAAAGTATAAAAAAGGTTACTAATAATATTTTTCAAACCAGTTTTATCAAAGTGCGAAAAACAAAATTCAGTTATATCATTTGGTAACCGTAACATTGTTATGGTCTCTCTGACATCTTTAATATTTTTCCTGCATGTAATAAACACTTATTTCTGAAAAAGTAGACTACTCTCAGACATGTAGAGTTGTTTATTTTAATACAATTAATTTTTTATTTGTCTGACATAAAATATATTAAAATGTACATAATGTTTTGTGACCTAATTTTTCTATTTTCAAAGAAATGGCATTATTGTAGTCTACCTTTTGCATAAATGCATGTTAAATCAGTTTACAAAATTACATAATTCTATCTCTAGTGGTTGTGGAGTTATGAAATAATATGTGTGAAAATTTTCAAATGTTGGAAAATTTAACTTAAAGTAAAAAGTGAATTCTAAAAAAAAATAATATTAGTAACTTTTTCATACTTTTATCACATATTTAAGTTCTAATAAGTCTTGTGGTGGTACCTTGTAATTTTTGTTCAATTGTGAATTCATTTCCTTATAAAGTTTTAGAAATTTAGAGCCTGCATTTTCTGATAATATTTGTGGTCGCTCACGTACATATACCCTTAAGACAGTGGTCGTCAGCTCTCGCTGATGTGGGTAGAATGCAAGGAACTCTGCTCCGTCGTGCACAAGGGATAGAGAGACAGCATACCCCGCCAGCAGCAACGATAGCACGCGAGGGCTGTGTCTTGTCCGCGGGTAAAGGACGCTAGTCCGAGCGTGCAGTGTTTTGATGACCGCTGGCTTAAGGTCTTCCCCACTATTTTCCCCAGTGTTCTCATTTTAATAGTGTCTGTTTATCGAATGAAAATAGGAAAGACTGGAGAATGCTGGGTTTGCAGTGAAAGACCTGCTCTTGGGTATAACACTGTGAATGAATGGATTTATCGAATTGTTCTTGTCTTGCCTAGTCTTGTTTCCGCTGCCTAATTAAAAATATATCTGACAATGGTTTTATTTACTTCAATTTACCTACTTAAGTACTTTTTTCTCAATGAGTATTCATGTATCAGGATTTAGTATTGCTTTACAGTCTTGTGTATTTACCTTTATATCTAGGGACCGGATTTTGATGTAATATCAAGGTGTGAAATATGTACATATTCATGTAAGAAAAATAAGCTGAATATGTACTAAAATATGTAAAATCAGGAAAATATTTAATATCAATATCTTGCTGGTAAAGGATAGGTAAGACTCTCCAGTTGTGATTTCATAGAGCACCCGACTTTTTTACCACACACTTGACACATTACTATTTTTCCATCTGTAGTGAAAGCTTCGTCCATCGCAATCAATGATTTTATTTTTGTTGTTAGGGTTGAAGATACAGGGGTCATTTTAGTTAGTTAAAAGTAGTAGATAAACTCACTTGCACTTTATACTGTAAGTACTAAAACTAGAGAAC